>VCJC01003522.1:15586-31481 GCA_024140195.1 Backusella luteola
TTGTTTTATTAGCACCATTTCATCCATGATTGATTCATATCCTCAGTCCGACATCCAAGCAGAAGCCGAAGACGACGGCACCATGGTTGTCCTACCATCCAGTACAGACCTCTTTTATTTCTATCGCGAAACACTTGTTCAATGCTCCAAATTCTCGACCGGCAAAGCCTTATTTGATCTTTGTCAGTTATTCTCAAAGCATCTCGATTCTTATTGCAAGACAGTGTTATTAGGCGGTCTTGCACGCAATGAAAGAAAACCAGTCTCAATTGAGCACTTTAGATTTGCCAGTTTGGCTTTAAACACAGCGGATTATTGCTGCATGACAACGTCGCAGCTCGAGGAGAAATTGAAAGAAAAGGTGGATCCTGCTTATACTGAACAAGTTGATTTGGAAAGTGTAAAGGAAGGATTCTTAAGGTAAGTTAAGGGAATCAAAATGGCACAAGAAGGGTCAAGACTTAGCGTATTATATAGATCGATTTCGGCATGCATCGATGCAATTGTAAAGAGCTTGGAACAGGCATGTGATCCAGAGCTACAACAAATGACAAGATTACCATGGGGAACCATGGATACTGTTGGTGATCAGTCGGATTATGTCAACAAGATGCTTGTTATTATAAAGCAGTACAGCACAGTGGTTGGTCGTACCATTGCCAATAAGAGATATTTCAGAACATTCAATGATCGATTTGCAGAGTATGTTGTATATGGATGTAATGGATTATATTATGGTGCTAATGTGAAATCTCTTTTAGAGTATTTGTGACAAGATATCTATCCCAGATATTCAAGTGTAGACCCATTTCTGAGGTTGGAGCAGAACAGCTTTTACTAGATACCCATTCAATTAAAACAGCACTCTTGGATATTCCTACTGCTGGATCAGAAGGATCAGCACCTGCAATGTAAGTTTATTTTTGGATGGGAAATGCATTTACATCATGTCTAATATGCTGCTATATATATATATAGCTATATTCGTATAGTAAACAAAGGCATAAGTAAGGTGGAATCCATTCTAAAGACTGTCATGTCGCCTATCGAACCTGCAGAAGGTTATGTGGAGAATTACATTTTACTCATTGGTGACCGACACAAGGGCAACTTTACCCGCCTACTTGAACTCAAGGGAATCAAGAAACCCGAGCAAAACCCTCTCATCGACATGTTTCAACGTCGACTCGCCCAACACGATAACATTGTTGATAATTCATTCATCTTACCACCAGACACGCCTTACATCAATCATGCTTCCTTATCTTCGTCTGCAGCGAGTCTATCAGCATCCAATACCCTTCCTAGTTCCATTACAACTTCACTCTCAACCATTGCTTCCTCTGCAGCGTCCAATTTTAACGCTCCCAACTCGCCTTTCCGCAACACATCACCCACCAACCTGCTTGCCACTTCACCAACAGAAGGCACGCGTGGTAGACTTAACGAAAACTTTAGAAAGTTGGTTATGACTGGAATGGCGTTTAGAAAGGACTTGCAGGAGAGACGAGAACACTCACAAAATTAATATTATTAAAATTTAATAAATGGGTGGCTTTGTGATCAAATCCGTTTTTGAATTCAACTTTCACACAATTTGCATTTTTTTTTTGTGTTTCCTTTGTTTTTCTTGTTCTTTCAACTCATAAACATGAATTTACTTCCATTTGAAATATGTAATTCCATATTCACCCTTCTCGATTACAAAAGCTGTTTGGAGTGTTCAGTTGTATGTAAGTTCTGGCACCAGCAGCTCGACCACAGTGGGCTCTTGTTAAAAACGATCCACTGCAGCGACCTCGACCAACACCAAGTGATGATACGCTTCTTTAAAGACAAAGCCCCAGACTTGTGTAAAAAGGTGCACACCCTTCAATACACAACACTGCTGTCTACAGACAAACTCTATGAGCTCAGTCAGCTATTTCCAAATATAGAGGAATTCCAGCACTCAGTCCCGTTTTCTGTCACCAGCTTTGTTAGATATGGTGATAGAGCACAGGTGGCAACCACAAGCTCACCACTGCCTTATTGGCCACACTTGAAGCGATTGAGAGAATCTTCTTCCGAATTGTATTCTTTGCAAATGCTTGAAAACACTGTATTCGAATGCCTTGTACGCCTCGATCTAAACTTCACTTATCTCTCACCACTCGCAAGAGACGTTCTTGCCGTGGGTAGTTTTAAAAACGCACCCAATCTCGAAAGTATAACACTGTGGCGTGCAAGGCTTTCCTACAACAACCTCGATCAGCTCCACGAGGACTGTCAGTGTATCAAGGAGATCACACTTTTCTTTCCACAGTTTGTACGACATCCAGCGGCACCACACACTGGCTACTATGACCCACTCCCTTCCGTCCATTACATACCCAAGCCTGCCGACACCGTGAACCATATCAAAATGATGAACATCATATTGGAAGGATCAATTCCACTTTTAAGCTACATTGCTGCAAAATACAAGCGACTCGAGTCATTAGCCGTGACATCCAACCAGCCAGATAAACGAGCACAGGACCATGCGCTCGAGTTGCGTGTTGAGGATATGAAGGAATTCGTGTGTGATCTAGTCGACATGACACCTCAACTCTTGCAACGATTCACAGTCTTAGAACTCGCCCGCTTTGAAATTCTAAACTATATGGATTGTAGAGAGATGCTGAGTACCCTTTCCAGTAGATTTAGACACACCTTAAAGGACCTCGTTATTAAGAGCAGTAGCTACACCTCGTCGTGTTCTCGCTATATTGCTCAATTGGTCAATCTAGAGAGCTTGGTCATTGAGTCAAAACTATCGGGTTATCGGGGCAATGATGAAGATATCGATGAAGATTATAATGACGAGGACTACGAACAAGCCGATGAAATGAATGGCGAGATTGAAGAAGAACCAATCATTTCGTTAGACATACTAAACCATTTACCCAAATTAAAACACCTTTCCATTGAATGGTTCCAACTTGACGGTCTTATTGATGCAAACACCCATTTGGAGACGTTAAAACTCATGGATTGTACCATAAAAGGCAATACCAATCACTTCTTTGATAACCTATTCTCGTCCTGTCTGCACCTAAAGAAACTGACCCTGTTCCTTCACCACCAACAAAAGAGAAAGATACGACTGTGTTTAAAAAACCACCACTTACTTGAAAAAGTCGATGTTTGGATTAAGGGGTATCCGATCTTGCGTTACCATGAGGATAGCGACAACAAGGCATGGTTTGACGTGGAGCGTAATGGCAAGTTTGTCACTTACTATCCGGGCTCGAAAAAGAAAAGCGGCAAGTATTTTGTGCTGGAATGCTCGTCTAGTGATTTGTTTTATATACCACAGAGATACAATGCATTATACCATTAGTTTGATGCTGTTTGTTGCAGTACTTGTAAATATAATATATAATTGTAATAAATAGTGTATATTCATTGAAACAATTTAATACATCTCATCCTTATTTTATGAATTGGTATTTTTACCCCCTTTATTTTTTTAATGGTTCTCCGTTTGATTAATAAAGTTCCACAAGAAGCGACAACTTTTAATAGCCATTTTGAAATGGCTGGTAAGTTGTTAATCCAAGCGCTGACAATATGACGAGCAACACTATGTATTTGACTCGGTTCAGTAGCTTCAATTAATTATAATTGCGGGTAAAAATGGAATTGTACTATTGTGCAGCAGTGTAAAATCTAGTAGCACCAACACATCGTGGCCAAGCCTTTGAGTAATAACCTTTTTTTTTTATTCTACATAAAATGAGATTAAATCCAGAATTTCTGGGAGTACTGTTTGCTTAATTGCTCAAGATTTCAAGTGATCTCTTTAAGAAATACCCATTATGTTCTACAAAATATATCGGAATACTCTAAAATAAGTATTTTACCAGCTTTTTTCTTTTTTTGGTTATTTTTGGATGTGAAAAAAAGAAAAAGTATTTCTCTATTTTGGCTTAGTATCGAAAATATCCATTGACACATATGCAGTCTAAAATGCATACATTGACAACATAAACGGTCCTCTTCCAATTGACAACTAATGAAGATTGAAATAAAGTAGACTGGGATAGGTTGACTATTCAACAGAAGAGAAGATAAAAACAAAAAAAGAACACGAAACACAAACCAGTGTGTTCTAGACAAAACTCGTCTGCTTTTGACAAATACAAGAAGTTTAAATAAAAATTCAAGTTCAGAATCGCAGATTTTTGTATGGCAATGTAGCACAGTGTAATGAGTACAGTTTAATAACCGCATGATTTATATAAGGACAAGAGCAGCTTGTTAATAGATTCAAAAGAATTACCTTTCTTTCTTTCAAAAATTTTGTTTGTTTTTCTGTTAATAGCTTCACCATGCTAATCTCAAAACGCCTCACACTCCTTCTCGCTGGTATTACTACCCAGGTGTACGCTTATTCATATAAAGTATCCGTTTTAAAACCTCTCTATTACAATCATGTTGATGTTTTAGTCGAAAGCGCAGGCTGCATATATGAGATGAGTAGTGCAAACATTATTGGCGTCAACGATGGAAGCTTTGTTAGTAAATCCTGCGATGACTCTTTATACCCTGACCTCTCGGTTTATAGCGATAGCGACTATGTCGTCCAGTACTTGACTACTTCTGATGATAAAAAATATACATGCTCGACGAAAAGAGAAGATGATGGTAAAGTAGATTACGCTTGTACTGCAGGAGGTTCTACAGACACCACTACTACCACTACCACTGCTACAACTACTACAACAACAACTACTACTACTACTACTACTACTACTACTACTACTAAGCCTACCACTACAACCACTACAACCACTACTAAGCCTACCACTACTACCACTACTACTACCACTACCACCAAACCTACAACCACTACCACTACCACTACCACTACCACTACCACTACCACCAAACCTACAACCACCACCACCACCAAATCCACTACCACCACCAAATCCACTACTACCACCAAATCTACTACCACCACCAAATCCACTACCACTACCAAACCTACAACCACTACCAAATCCACTACCACTACCAAACCTACAACCACAACAACCAAGACGACTACTACCACAACCAAGACCAGTACTACCACAACCGCTTCAGCAACAGCAACCTGTACCTCCGGATCCTACAATTTAAAGAATGGTGATGGTTACAACGGCTATTGCTGTTCATCCAGTTCCGATTGCGTCGACACCTGCGTGAGCGGAAAATGCAACGGACCTTCTCAATCAACTGGCACAAGCACAACTTGTACAACTGGTTACTCTGGCAAGAAAAACGGCACTGGTCCCAGTGGGGCATGCTGTGCAACTCAGGCAGATTGCAAAGAGAGTTGTATTAATGGTGCTTGTAGCTAAAAAATAAAATATTATTCATAGCATTTATACATATTCGGATAAAAGCGCAGTTAATGAAAGTGTTACTTTGGAGCGGTATATTGTCTTCTTTTAGAGATATCTTTTTCTTAAGAGACATAAACTTGAGCATGTATACTAAAAGTTCAATTGTGTTCTTTGATTCAAAGACTTTTTTTTCTAAATGAGAAAATATGGCCACCTTTTATTAAGGTACGAAAAGGAGGGGAAAGGTTGCCACGCTGCCATTTATGGCTTTTTTAACTTCTAGATTAAAAAATAAAAAATAAAAAATAAAAAACATATTTTGTTTTTCCTGTCATGAATTTAATGAGCACAACTCATGTCATTTTTTAAGGCACATAAAAGCCACTGGCACGATAAATTAAACAAACATCACCTAATCCATGTATCTCTACAGAGATAGGTAAAAAGAAAGCACCTGTCAAAATCCTGTTGCTCTATATGATCTGATGTATTAATATGTTTATTGATCTTTTGATAAGACGAAAATGGACTAATTATACTTTATTTAGTAAAGCTTTTTGATAAAAAAAAGTTGCAAATAACAAGACTTTTATTTGATGATTAATAATAGTGGTAAAAAAATGAATAAAAACTATGAAAATAAATTATATACATCTAGTGACTGCAGTTATAAATGCTTAAATGAAAAGACGGATATGTGTATCTTTCAAATAAAACACTGCTTAGCTGACTCTTGATTGTGAGCAAGGTATTGTAGTAACGCAGCTTTGTTTGGACACTTTTCAGTTTTTTCTTGATATCACTGTCTTGTGGCACTGTTTTATCATCTTCTGTTGTTTCATTGAATTCTGATTCCAAAAATGAATTGAACTCTGACTCACAATTTGATTGCCAAGTGACATACTGCTTTATTGATTCTTCAAGGAGAGCAAGCTTTTGTAGACGTGCAGTTTCACATGGGTATTTTTTTTGTAGTGTCTTGATGTTGTGATTGATTGAATCATATTCTTGTTGAACCATTTCAATGTGTTCTTCACCTTCGCCTTGTCCTGTAGTTTCTGTGTCCTTGGAAAAATGGATACCACCTTCTGCTAAGCCAAATATAAACGGTTCCTTGTGAGACTGGTAAACCTTCTCCAAGCATCTTCTTGCGTAGATTGTATTGCTTTCTTCTAAAGCATGAGTGGGATAAATAGTGGATGGGCTTTTAAGGGTGGAAATAAAAGCAATGATGATTTTTTAAAACATTGTTTGAAATAAGAAGTGGAAAATGAGATTAGTAATAGAGAGGTAATAAAAATTAAGCTGTGTGAGATAATAAAGCTCGAGATGTGTGAGGTAATAAAGCTTAAACTGTGTGAGATAATAAAGATTGAACTGTGTAAAAAAGAAGAAGAAAGATAAACTTATGTTAACATGAGCTCCTATATATACATGTACATCTATATATAAAACAGGTTTAGTTCGATGCGCTCATTTATTTGTTATATTCCTTACTTGTAAAGAATAGCTTACTTTTTTTCTATTCTGATATTGACTCTATAAATGTGCTAGATCTGGCTGGTCATAATGTGTTAAACATATTGCATATTTATGAAAAGTTGAGATATATATATACTAATTCCTATAAAGTAGATATCATTCTGCAAAAAGTATACGAACAGACAGACCCATTGCGAGCTATCAAAGGGGATATTTGCATGATATCTTCATCACTGATTGACTAATATCTTTTTTTAAGTTAGTAAGCTTAACTAATAGTGATTTAATAAATGAAAGTATCGCATATATTTATAGTAAAAGAAAGTAAACAGATGTCATATTATTGTTAGCATCAACTATTTGAATGCGAATCATAAGAGGATGTTTAAACTTGACCATAAAAACTAAATTTATAAATGATTAAGTGCTACAAAGATAATTCATTTTGGTCAGAATGCTCTGGCTGGTTGGGTTCACATTTCTCTCGTTATGAAAATCCTGATCTGCATTATTAAAATCACCTTGTTCAGATAACTGCCTCGTTCAACGTTGATTTTACTTGTATTTTTTTTTTAATTAGTTTGACTGACTCGCATATTTGATCCTGACACAAACACATGAGACAAGCTGTAACAACCATGTGTGGATAAACATACTACTTTTTAAACATTTATTCAACTTCAACCAAAAACGGTAAATTTCACATGTAAATTGTCTTTTCAATTATTTGAAAACCCTCTCGCTTACTTAATGATATTCACTCGATTACTTGAAGCTTTTCACTAATAGCTTTGAGAAGTACATAACACAAAAACCGGGCATTATCATGTGTGCTTTTGTTGTCAAATCACGTGTCATACTCTTATACGGTAATGCAGCTGGATGAGAAAAATATATAGACGCTCTCTCACTCTCACTTTTATATCAAAAAATAAAAGTACATATCCAATAGTCGAATAATAATGAACTTGACTAGAACTTCAACAAGCGCAAATGATGCTCCTGGTTTATTGTACGCAGGGTTTAATCAGGACTATGGATGTTTTGCAATTGGACTTGATAACGGCTTCCGAATCTATAACTGCGATCCTTTGATTGAACAAGCTAGAAATGGTAGAGTTATATTAAACGGACTATTCTTAGTAAATTAGTAATTGAAGCAACTCATTACTACCATGTACTTACTACGACATGGTCTGGATTTTAATACAAATAGAATCGGACAGTGGAGGTATTATGCTTGTTGAAATGCTATACCGGACAAACTACCTTGCACTTGTAGGAGGAGGAAGGAACCCTAGATACCCACCCAACAAAGTAATAATATATGATAGTATAAAGGCAAAGCCTGTATTGGAACTGGAATATAAAAACGAAGTAAAGAACGTAAAACTAAGAAGAGACAGGTAAACAAAGAGTATATATGTATATTAGAGTGATGATGTATAATAATCATGTTTATGTTTATTTAGATTAACGGTGGTATTACAAAATAAAGTATTCGTCTATCATTTCAGTCTACATCCAGAACTATTACACACATTTGAGACCTGTGATAATGAAAAAGGTACTTCTCTCTCTCTCTCTCTCTCTTTATCACTCTTCCACAGATATTAATGTCCATTTGCTTATATTTAGGATTGGCTGCAGTGTCTGCATCACCCAATCATGCGATCCTGGTTATTCCTGGTAAGCAGCGGGGTCATTTACAAGTAGTTGATCTCAATTCACTTGGGTACTATTCAACACAAGACGAAACACGAATTGACAACAAAAACACAACCCGTCGTTCGGCTAATGTGAGTATCATTGCTGCCCACTCGGGTAAACTCAGTTGCCTGGCATTAAACCAGGACGGATCAAGGTGTGCAACAGCAAGTGATAAAGGAACGCTTGTGAGAGTCTTTAATACGGCAACAGGAACACTTTTGAATGAATTACGGCGTGGGATGGACAGGGCTGAAATATTTGCAATAGCATTTAATCAGGATTCAACACGTTTGTGTGTGTCTTCGGATAAAGGTACAATCCATGTCTTTAACTTGGATCCATCTGTGGTCATCCAGGCCGAGCACAAACCAAGGGGTCCTACTTATGGTGAGGTTGTGGTATATCCTACGCAGGCATCTTCTCCTGGTCTGACGCATAGTGGTAATCGTGCAAGTGCGTTAAGTTTTATGAAGGATTTGTTGCCAAAGTATTTTAGCTCGGAATGGAGCTTTGCTAATGCCAAGATTGTAACTGAAAGTAAATGTCTCATTGCGTTTGGTGAACAAAAGAATACATTTATAGGTGAGTGATTATTAAAAATAGATGTGTCTACAATAATAATGATATTTACATGCATACTCCAAGCTATATGTGCAGATGGAAGCTGTTATAAGTTTTATTTCGATCCAAGAAAAGGTGGTGAATGTACAAGAGAATCGTTTGAACGATTCTTGAAGCGATAATAAGCATTGATAATACGACTATATAACAAATACATAATTAATAAAGTAAATAACTAAAAATGATGGAAGCTTTTTATTTCCTTCTTTATCGGTTTTCTTATCCAACAGATAAACTCTCTAGTAGAGCAGACACATTCTAACTTTATATATGTGAGTTTTGGAATCATTCAATGAGCACAGAAATCTTGACGAGAATAACAACTGGTAGATGGTCATAGTAATAGGGATGGAATACAGTATGAACAACAGACAGCCAAAGTGCGTAAAATAAGATTTAACAGAATATCAAAAGAAGTATAGATTACTGATCTTTATTATTGCAAGACTTCGATAACTAAAAAATAGCGCTTATTTATATATAATAAATAATGTTATCTATTGAATGTTTTACATTGTAATAAAACGACATTACTCTGAGAAACTCATTATCATTAAGCTAGATCATATCATCAAATAGAGATAGTTCTTTATAAATCAAATCCATCGTATGTGAAGTATATTAATTCATATATATTATATTTATGGTAGCCATAGCTTGACTACAACAGACATAATATATTCTGGATTCCCGGAGGTGCCCGTGCCATGATTATCTCCTTCGTCTTTCTACGTACCCATTAAAATGCCTGCTTTTCAAGTCACGTGAAGTCACGTGACTGTAACGAAATAAAATATTAAAAAATTTTAGAAAAATATCAAAAAGCTCGCTTAGCTCAGTTGGTTAGAGCGTGGTGCTAATAACGCCAAGGTCACAGGTTCGACCCCTGTAGTGAGCAATAATAACAAAAAATCGTAAAGATGATGAGTTCTTCTTTTGTTTTTTGTCTGACCACCCTTTTTTTTAAAAAAAATAGCTTAGGGGAACATTTTAAAGGATTGTTAGGTTTTATAGATTCTTGTGTCTTGCAGTGAGCACCAACTAGTTAAGTATAGTTACTATATATTCTTATATAAAAGATGATGTAAAGGAGAAGGAAAAATAAGCAGAACGAAAGTCTTTGTTTATCGATGTGGCTCTTATCAGGAATAGTTTTGATTCTTTTTTTACTTTTTATTCTTTAAAAAAAAACCAGATAACAATATTAAGAAGAAAAAAATGACTTTTTGAAAATAAAAAAATACAAATGAATGGATCACATAAAAAAAATCCATGAATGTTGAATATACTTAAGCAGAAGGCTTGCTTGCTTTTTGTTGCTCCTTTTTGAAGTAATCCTTGCGACGCTCTTTTGTCTTTTGTTGAGTGACAGCCTCGACCTTTGCTCGTTTCTTTTCCAGGTTATCTCTACGCTCTGTATCCTTAATCTTACGCTTACGGTTCTTTTCGTTACGAAGTGTGTTTAATTGCTGCATCAGTGTAACAATCTTCTTTTCTTCAGGCTCCAACACAACAGCACGCTTGGAAAGATATGACTTCTTCTTGGCCTTGGTGTGTAACTTTGGTTTGTTTGCGAATGGTAACTCGGCTTGAAGAGCCTTGGGCACCTTTAATGTGTTGAATCGACGCTCTTTTCGTTCGATTGGCTAATAGCAAAAGAAAAAAAACAATGATAGAATGGTTAATACATGTATGGCTTATGATGGGAACACAAGACTTACTTTATAAATAGAATCCTTGTTCTGTGGTGCGTGCATATCCATGTCTTTTCTAACTTGACCAGTAAGACGCATACCTTGCCAGTCAGACTTGGAGGATAGTAATAATGATGTGACAGGGTTATAGAATTTACGAGGCTTAATGGGATACCAAGCTCTTAAGAATACAATATCTATAAAGACATATTAGAACTACCCTGATAACTTGTATTTTCCACATAAAAGATGCAAATATAAGCTTACCACTCATTAAGATCTTATCTTCAAAAGTGGCACGGAACTGGCCTTCAGGCTTAGGCAATGCCTTCTTCACTTGACCACGGATACCGGATACGGTACGAATATTTGCGCCTTCAAACTTGGCAACTTCCAATGAGGAAGTAAACATATCCTTAATGAATGCTGTGTTCTTATAAACCTTGGTGGGTGTACCAGTGAGTTTGAGTTTCTTTACAATTTCAGAGGACTGACTGATATCTACTACGACACCAGTGGCACTGATACGGAAAGTGGCCTAAATATTCCAAAAAGAGATTAGTTATAAACTTATCAATCAAGTTTTATATATTACTTACAGCTTTACTGTCAGTAACAGTTCGTACAGCACAGAAACCAGTGTTGGGGGTTTGGACGGGACCTGTCATAAATAAAATAAAATAAAATAAAAAACTGTATTAATAAAATGAAGTTAAGCAGGATCAATGTAAAACATTCTTACCATAAAATGTGGCCAAACAATGCATGTGTTCAGGAGTATATTTAAGCATACGATTGCGTGTACCATCATTGAGGGAATAAATGGGAATGCTTTGGAAGCGTCTCCAACCCATTGAGAAGATGAGAGGATCGTTTGTCTTGAGGATCTTGGGATGCCAACGATGGCGCTTGATTCTAACCTGGACCCAACCGAATTGATCTTCACTGGTCAAAAGACCACCGACAAGCACAGGATATTTTGGATCAAAGTTTTCCACAAACTCACATGGCATGTTTTTAATCAAAAGACGAACATAGCTACCTGGGCGGTAACCTTCAACAAGAGCTCTCAAGTGAGGGTCATCGTCTTCGAATTCGGCTCTGTTGGTCTCGAGTTGCTTTTCAATCTCTGCCTTTTTCTGCTCGTAGAAGTCCATCTTGGGTCCATCCTCATCATCGTCGTATTGTTCAGCAAACTTCTTGCTCAATTCAGCCTTACGTTTGGCAATACGTTCACGCTCCACTCTGGCGGGATCAGCAATCATAGCTTCCTTGTCTCTCTTGGGTTTCTTTCCGCCTTCCTCATCTTCCTCATCGTCTTCTTCTCCTTCCTCTTCGCCTTCTTCAAGATCTTCAAAGTCACCAAAGACCTCTTCTTCACCATTACCACCTTGAGCAGCATCAATATCACCTGTGATGAAACGGTTTCTAATAGAGTCCAATGTCTCTTCTTCATTCCATTCTTCCAATTCGTCAAAATCAATAGGATCGCGAGTGCTATCAATGACATCTGATACAGGAGCGGCTTCACGCTTCAACTTGAAGAACTCTTCTTCCTCTTCATCCTCAGCATTGTTCTCCTCGTTTTCATCATCATAATCGCCTGAAATAATAGCTTCGGGAGAGAGGTCCAAGCTGTTGTAGATAAGTGACATGAGGTTGGTGCGTCTGTTGTTTGAGAACATGCTGCTAGCTTTTTCTTTAAGATTGGCTTTCCAACGAAGTTCACCAGCGAGTTCATTGTCATCATCATCATCATCGCCTCGACGACCATCAATATTCACCATAACTTCATCTTCTTCATTGCCAAAATCACTATCACTGTCAGCAAATTCGTAATCAGGTTCTTCATCATCTTTAACTTCGTCCTTTTCACCCTTCTTGGGAATATTTCTAGTGTCGAATTTGCTTAGTGCTTTACTGCGACGAGGGCCATCGTCTTCATCGTCATCGCTCTCATCTTCACCATCTTCCATCATATCATCTTCGTCATCGTCATCATCGTCATCATCATCGTCATCCATGTTCTCATCATCATCACCGAAAACGGCACGTCTACGTTGTCTTCCGTTTTCATCTTCTTCCAAAGACTCTGTAATATGACCATCCTTTACATCGGCAGCTCTAACAGGTGCTGAACCAGAGAAAATGCGAAGTTCTGAATCCTCCAATTGAGAAGCAAGTGTATCCTGAGCATCCTGAAGGTTCATGACAAGTTTCTCACCGGTACCGTTGGGGCTCATTTCCACATCAACGTCTTCTCCATTTTCCTGAAGCTCGGCTGGTGCATAAGCAGACTTTTTGGTAAAGTTACCGGGCACATTAATATAAACAGCATCCTTATCATACATGACACCACCGACATCCGACATGGGAGCATAAATCAACTTGTTCTTTTCATCAAGACGCTTACGTTCCTTATCAGGCAAAGGACAGGGATCGGGGAGGATGGAGACATCCGAAAGTGTGTGGTCACCAGCACCTGGAATATGAATGCGCATGTTGGGCTTGAGATTGGTGCCTCTCAAATAGCCATAAAGAGTGACAGTACGATCGCATTTGGGTTTACGATGCAAGAGCTCGGGATCTGTCAAGTCTTCAATACGATCTGCCACGACATAAGGATGCGTGTTGCGCCACACCAAAGGTCTGAACTTCATGACTGAAATGAAACGGGATAGATTTTGGATCTCCATGTTTGGATATTTTCCATTGATGATACCCGAGAGATAAAAGAGCTTGGCACCTTGATAAATTTCGGTCCAGAAACGGTTCTTCAGTCTCTTTTTTGTTGTGCGCAACGTTTTGTTGTTGCGGAACTTGTCCAAATGTGTAAGAACACCCATCACTTTTGGAAATCCATGCGACTGTAAGATATTTAAAAACTCAAATGTTTCCTAATTAAAGTAGCTTTTTTAATATTCTTATCCGTCTCGACGAGTTTCCTTTCATACCATTTCAAAACCAAAACTAGCATCAATCATCAACAAAACAAGATCTGCAACCTTTGCAATATCAATCATGGAGTTCATATCGTTGTTACATTCCATAAATGTCAAACGCCTCTTTTTACCTTTTTTTAATAAAAATATGTTATTAAACCTTTTACATATCCACCCTCTGTCTATTTACTAACCACTAACAACGGTAATGGGACCCTTAATATCATTCAAGTTGTGTTTTGTATAACGCTTCACCAATGAACGAATAAGTGTAGATTTACCGGACTAAAAATACAGAAAAAATTAGTCTCTTGTAACTATTCCATAGCCCTTTTTACATACACCAGGTGGTCCAACGACAGCAATAACAACAGGAGGTGCTTCAAGTGGTGTACGATCCACTTGAGGAACATGAAGTTTCTTCTCTCCAAGATCGTTGTTTCTTCTGATTGTCTTGCCGGCTCTTCCAGAACTTTGGAAAGTGAATGCCTAGAAACCAGGTTAGATCAATAAAAAATAAACGCTCGAGATCTCACCTTTGGGTTGCTTGATTTTTTGGCATTGGAGAACTTGTTCTCCTTCTTACGTTCCACTTTCTTTCCGGCCTTCTTTTTGACATGAGCCTTTTGAGTTCTTTCCTCCATATTTGCAAGCGATCAAAAAGATGTCAAAAGGAAAAAAAAAAGTTGCAAAATTTTTGAGCTTGGTCGGACCCAAAAAAGGATATCCTTTCTTCTTGCTTGTGACAGTTTTTTTAGAAGGTCACTCAGAGCAAGTTTATAATGTTCACTTCCTCCGTACACATGAAGTACCTCATGGACAGCCTAGCTTATGTATTTATATAGATAATAGTGAAAGAAAGGTGTCTTACGTGCCTGTTTTAGGTTTACTGCTAGTTTGTGTTAGAAAGAAAAATATGGCTATCTTATCTGATAATCAATTGAGTGCATATCCTGTTGGATTTATACAAAAGTTATCACTACATATGTTATTATATTTTAAAATCTAACACAGGAATACTTATCATAGGGATACAAACTCACATACAAGAGCTATTCTGAAGCTTTACTAACTCTATATTGTAACTCATTTATCATTGTATCTTTGAGACCATACGATGATATCTCTATATCCTTTTAAACTGATTAAAGATGATATGCGTTTTATGTGCTTATTTGGTTTATCTGATACTTCAGAATGTTAAATGATGCTATTGATTTTTGTGAAAGCATAGACCTTAGTTGATTACTAATAATGCCTGTAATCTTCTGTCATTTAATTCGTCAGCTAGGCAAGTGTCAAACATAAAAATAAATAAAAAAAGATGTGTCTACTATTTGGTCGATTTTATTCCAATTACATAATCGCTTGAGTTTATTTTTTTTCTAAAATAAGTCGTTTATTGTATTCTATTCATTTTAAACCATTCCATTCACTACTTCTTACTAATGCTATTATTCATGCGAGCAGTGATTTGAGACGGAAGAAATATTCATCCATTTTAATTCCTAAAAAGGAAATAAAAGAAAGTGGACCCGGTGACCCTATACAAATTCCAAACAAGCCACTTGGTTCCCATTTGTCAACCAACCATTTTCATGTGAATTTGCTCTACCCCACTTTTTATATTTTTCCTTTTTCAATTACTCACTTTTTTTCTCCTTTCTTCTTTCCTTCTCATTTTTAATAATAAAAGTAATAAAAAAGTATGACAACAAGAAAATCCACCCTATTACCTCGTTGGATACTGCGTGTAGTCGGTTATTCCTCTTTGGCAGTTGCTGTAGTTGGTATTGCACTGTATTGGTACAAAAGATACCCTCCTCGTCGTAGAATAGATAGAAACGAAAGGTCCCATATTGACGAGGTAACCATACGACATGACTATATAAGAAACGGCCTACTTATTTGATATATTGTTATTAGATCCGTGATAATAATTTACCGTCTACTTCAACTCAGGCAGAAGAAGGAGGTACTTGGAGTAATAAAATACTTGGAGGTCTTAAAACTGCCCGAAAGAATAAAAAGAAGATGACGATATCGCTTAAAAACGTAAAAAAAAAAAAAAACAAAAACAAAAACAAAA
>VCJC01003524.1:13055-23169 GCA_024140195.1 Backusella luteola
CAAACATCACTGTGGTGAATTTTGTTCAGATTGTTTTTGTTCAGAAATTGCTTTGATCAAATAACATGAGTACGATGACGACAATAAGTTGTGATCACTAAATCCTGAGTGAATATTACAGATCTCCACGCTTCCTTTATCGGTGTGTAAAAATGATTTACAGGTTAAGAGATAATAAAGGTTAAAATCAAACGATAGTAATAGAACTATCAAAATGCAAAAGTGCCAAAATGCCAAAATGCCAAAGTGTATGGGATGGCACGAAGGCATAACTGCTACATGGTCCCAAAGAATTAATAAGCTGCAATTTTTTTACTTTTGCAGTTTCTCTGTTCGAGACTTTGGCATTTTGGCATTGTGATAATTTACAGTTCAATGTTTAGCAATTTTGCAATTTGATAGTTTTTCACTTGAGCTTTGGTATCACAAAGTACTTGGG
Source organism: Backusella luteola (assembly GCA_024140195.1). Lineage (NCBI taxonomy): Eukaryota > Fungi > Mucoromycota > Mucoromycetes > Mucorales > Backusellaceae > Backusella > Backusella luteola. The sequence goes on from VCJC01003524.1 coordinate 13,495, forward strand.
ATATATCCCCTAATTTTACTGTCATGGCCTTAGTCAATACTTAAATCTCCACCCCCACAAGCCCTATTTTTTTTTCTCACCAACCTTTTCTCAATAATTATTCATTAATTTGAAAAAATTTCTCATTTTCTTGAAAAAGACAGTATAAGTCCCTTCTCTTTGATATTTCAATAAGATTTCGATAGCTGACGCATAATCGAGTCATATGATGGATCAACTCCATACAGCAGTCTTGTTTAAGCATAGTAAAGCTAATCTCCTCGCATCATGTACAGTCTATAAAGTGTTGTCTCCTTTTTTCACTTTTAGTGTAGGAGAGGTACAATGCAGTTTGCTTGTTGATAACCTTTTTGATGATTTCGTTTTAGTCGGCCAATGAGAGAGCGGCACTACATCCTGAAATCCAAAAAAGGGTTTAAATTCGTATAAACGAGTTTAAGCGGTTTTGAACATACTAAAACCCATAAAACGCTTAAACTTAACCCCCCCTAATTTGAACGAGTTTAAACGTAATAAAACGTACTAAACTCGCTCAAATTCTAGCGGTTAAACACGTCTACGCACATTTTAGTAAGCACTCCATCGTTTAAACGAGGTTAAACGAATTTAAGCGCATAAAAACCCCAGAAACGTGTTTGAACGTTTAATGTGACATTCAAACGTTTTTAAACGTGATATGAGTTTCAGGATGTAATCGCCATGTAAGACTATTTCGGATACCCGACCAAAGGTTACCAAAATTTGACATGCGGATACTAGCTTTTCTCTCTGCTTTCTCTTTGGTACTCTCGGGCTTCATTTTGTTTTATATTATAATCATCTTCTGTTCAATGGAATGATATTATTTTTATCATAGGCAGTCACTTTGTGGGGAAGAGGCATCGAGTGAGTTTTATTTTTCTCTCGCTTGTTTCTGTAACCATGATGTTGATTTATAACTTTGCCTTTGCAAATATAGATATGGCAAACATTTGGACTCATTTGTCATGTATACACAATGGTAACAAATATATATCGGTTTACCATGATTACCTCTGTTTCATAATTCTATCAAATATACAACTACTACAGTAGTGCATGGAACGAAATTCTGTTTCCAGTTTCTAAAGCGTTATTAAAAGCCTGGTATAACATGCATCACGTATTATGTCAAAAAAGAAAATGGTTTTTCTGTTGTGCTCACGAATAGTGTTGATAGATACAAAGTAGATGACTGTTCAACAATGTTCATTGATCAGCATCAGTCTTTAGATAAAATGAACATAACTCGTAAGAAATCTGATGCTACTGTTTCATCCAAAAAAGAGCATACCTTAGAAATAATAAACCAATTATAATCAGGAGGCATTTTTTATTTATCGTTTACTTCTGTAAGTTCATGCAAATGAATTGTTTCTCGCTTTAAAAAAAGATGACTGTTCGCGTTTATTTTTATTATGAAGAACATATAACTTTTGTTTCTTTCTTGTTCTGTATTGTTTTATTATTTCTTTTTTGTGCTATTCTCTTAAAAAAATGATCAAGATTAAATCAGCATAGCTCATACAAAAGAGTCCATTTTAGACGATAAACAGCTTGCACTTGTTTTCATTGTTTGATCTATAGACCCGCTCAGGATCATTGTTAATAAATGTTTTTAAAAGCAATATGTTTTGAATTTTTTACCATCTTTCTTCTTTTTTCATTATTTTCTATTGTCTGGTCATTATGGGATTCGAGGCGCATCTTTTCTATCTGGGTCTACTTGAAAAGAAGCTGTACTTCACAAAGAAGCTCAGTACCATCAACTTCCCCACAAGTATCAATAAGATTGAACCCTGCACAAAGACCTTGGATGAAGAGTTGATCAACCTTTTGATAAGCACTAACTTATTTAAACAGGATCTATTTTGATTATTAATACTGGTTATAGGATATGTCTCTTGAATTGAAACGTGAAGCAACCAAGGTTACAAAGAAGAAGTCAATGGATATCTTAATGGGTGAAGAAGAAGTAGAAGGAGAAGAAGAAGCTACACCTGTAATTGCTACCAAAGCTGTCTTCGATTCAGACGATAACATTGAGGACTCAGATGACAGCAACTCGGAGTAATCAATAAGGATGGCCGTATTATATGTCATGCTGCAATAGTCAACTTAAATACTTGTTTATCAACTCATTTACCTTTATGCATATATATTTTTCCCTTCATCTCAATTCAATCACAGCAATTTTCCATTTCATCAGAGCAAAGTGAAGCTTGGTTTTCTTCAGCAAAGGTGTATAAAAAACAAGATCCTTGGGAACTTCAGTTGGCTGTCAACGTTTTTTATTTATATTGTTACATTACAAAATAGCTATACAATTGCCGTTAATTTTAATAGAATAGCATTCACTCCTTCACAGTTATTTCCTGCTTGATTTCAACTTTTTCTTCAACTTTAGTTTCCCCTTCAACTTGTTCCACCTTGAATTCCTTTTTGACTTTCAATTTCTCTTCAGTCTCCTCTGTGGCCTTTCGCTTTTTACCAGTTTGCTTTTCTTCCTGGAATGAGCTAAGATCAGCAGTAAACAAAACCTATGATGCCATTCACTCATTAATATCATATCCATTGATGAATAAACTCCACTTACCGAATGGGCCCATCCACTGTAATCACCAAATAACAAACGGAAATGATCGCCTACTTCCAGATAAAGCTTGCTATTGAGTGTCTTTCCCTTTTTATTAAATCCATAGTCACGTAAGGCGATTTGCCAAACATGTGTGTCTACTGGTATCGATTCTGGATGATCCATCGACATGAGACACTAGCACCAATACATGAATATACCATTTAAACGATATGTAAAATGACAAACATACCACACAATCTGCCACTTTAGGTCCCACGCCTGAAAACTCCATCAATGCCTCTTTTGCCTCTAAATAAGATTTCTCCCGTAAAGTGTACAGCCATTTCCCCCCGGTATCTGGATGATCCTGCTTGATTTTTTTTGCTGTATTTGCAATGTACTTTGCACGATAACCAAAACCCAATTCTCGAAGGTGCTGCTCAAGACCGTCATGACATACCGATTCCAAAGTTGGGAAGTCATAAAAATCCTCATCATCCAAAGTTGCCACTTTTTTACCATAATGAAAACAAAGCTTGTTTACCATTTGTGATATTCTTGTGATGTTGTTGTTGCTTGAACAAATGAATGATATCAGATTCTCCCATGGCTCCTGTCGAAGCACTCGAATCCCACGAATACGGGTAGCCTTCTTTTTAAAGTTCAAGTCAATGTTGGACCATCGATCGTAATGGGATTGTAATGATACGCTGTCCAACTGGAAATAGTCTCGAAGCATCCTCTTGTTTCTCTCTATTTCCTGTTCCTCTTCCTCGGATGAATGGCCGTACAGGATGGTTGTGGCTATTTCGAACATATATGTATGAGTCACTCACGTTCAAATATAAAGAGAGAATAACTTGCGTGTTTCTTTTAAAACTATCAGTTTTCCTTTTAATACAGAAACCCTAGAATATGTGTCAGATAGTCATATTCTTACTAATAATATTGTTGTTATTTACCAGTGCTCATTCACTTGCTTCCACCGAAATGACTGGCCACATTTCAAAGTATCAAGACGCAGCTCTGCTGGAGGAATGACAAGATCTTTCCAAGCTAATTTAGAAGATCTCAAAATGACACTCATATGAAACAGGCAAAGAAAAAAATCAGGGAAAAGAAGAAAACAAAGAGAAAGAGGTCGAACACCAATGCCAATGAATGGAATTTAGACTCAGTTTCCGCCATCCGTCGGATACAAATGCTGCCATCCATCCATCTATCCTATTATTGAGACAGCGATGTGCTCATCATCACCACCATCAACATCCATTTAGGCACTAATAGACTATTTATTACTATTTTCATCAACCGGCCTTTTTCGGAGGGACCCTTTGGGGGCTTATAGCATTCACATAACCTATTGTATACGTATAGCATTATACGTATAGATGATCATCACTGTCTTAATGATAGTAACAACGACAATAACACATCATTTTGATCCATACCCCTTTTATTCGCTTGTTTATCAGTGTTTACAATACATTACTATCGGTCCATGCAAGATAGGAAATATGTGTTCTGTAGTCCTATTTAAGACACGTCAATGGGATCCATCAAATGTACATAGTACAACATATTGCTGTTGTGTAAAGTATATTACATTTAAAACAGACTAGCTGTAATATATAATAATGACAGTAAATAGAGCACTCTGTGTTTATTAAATAATAATAATACATTAGTGACAAAACGGATAACGTATTACACAGCTACGCCCTTTTCGTCCTCTTTTCTTTGCTTTTTTTTTTTCCTTTTTTTTTTGACACGCACAAAACAAGATATTTATATCCTCTCTCTCTCTCTCTTTCTTTTCTCCTGTCTTTTCTCCTTTCTTCTGGCTCCTAGTTTTTGCCTTCTGCTATACTTACAAAATATGGACAGTGAAAACACTATTTCAGGTAACCTCAAGTCGAAATGACACAGAAGAGAGGGAATGAGCAACTCAGGTTTTATTTCATTTCATAGATCACCTCGTGTTTTTCATTCATGGCATGGGACAGCAATATGAAAAGTACGGAAACATGAAACACCACGGTAATACACACAAGCTGTTAATAATACCAATGTTTTAATCCTATATCATATAGTTGCAACAATGCAAAAGAATACAGATGATATAATAACCAGCCATTACCCAAATTCAAACATTCGTATTAAGTATATTCCAATAGGTAATACTTGCATATATCCATATTACCATAGTGTATAATTAAAAACCTCGTAGAGTGGCACAGTGTCATTCACGAAATAGTCGATCCAAAAATAAACAAAAGCACGCTTAGCACCGTACCCAAAGTGAGACTAGCTACAAACCACTGGCTAATGGACTGTCTCTATTGTAATGTATTTTAACTGTATACAACAGTAATAATAGCATTAACTATTATTATAGATTTTACAAAACCTCATGGCCAACACATTATCAATTCTATTTGTTATGAATGTAACCTGGCATACAAGCAGCATGTGATTGACTATCCAGATTTTATCGAAAATAAGGGACACATTCATTTCATAGGGTTTTCTTTGGGCGGTATTTCTGCTTATGACATTGCATCCATGCAGTGGTTTGAAGAGGATGGATTGCCTCCGTGGCATCTCATACAAGAGGATGACAAAACATGTAAAACACCAGATATTCAGGTCCCAAAACTGGATTTTAAAATTACCTGTGTCTTCACCTGTGGTAGTCCTATAGGTAAGATATATATATATATCTTATCATATCATTTTATGCTGAAAACCTATTTTATTAGCTGCTGGCCTTGTATGCCGTGGATTGGACTATATGCATTATCGACCGCCCCTGCGTACAAAAATATTCAACATATTTCATCCGTTTGATCCGCTTGGCTATCGCTTGGAGCCCATGATTGATGAACGCTACAATTCAATACAGCCCATTCAAATACATCGCATCCATAAAAGAAACATTCTGCCGAGAATACCAAATCTTGGTATTAAATCCTCTATTGCTGGTGCCCAACCTCTATTAAGGTCGTTTTGGCAGTACTTGACATCACCGTCCCCTGAAAAGACCCACCAGATTGATCAAGAGACGCACAGTAATCCAAAGAAAAGACAAAGAGAACATCCAGCTTCTTTGCGAATAAAACGAATGAGGTACTCTTGTGAAACGTTAATTGAGCAAGAGATAGAAGCCTTGGAATTGGAAAAGAATGATGAATCATCAACTTCTTCCTCCTCTCCTTCATCATGTAGTGAAGATGGTATGTTTTATATAGTTTCTTATTGTAAATATGCTCATTTCTCTCTTAGAGGCTTCGTCTTCTTTTAGTTTGTTTTCAGAAAACAATGATCGCCATTTGCTAATTGGAAAAGATGGTAGATCATACCCTAGAACAGACTATGTTTTATCAGAAAACATCATTGACGCTTATGCATCAGAATGGATCATCGCATTAAAGAGCCATTTTAGATATTGGGCAAATAGGTATTAAATATAATAACATTAATCAGCTCTATTTTAACCCATCCACTCCCTTTCCATGAAACAGAGACCTTACATTTCATATGGTGAAAGTCTTGATTGATAAAAGCAATGAGGTGTCAAATCCGGAATAAATCTGCCCCCCCCCTCTTTTTGAAGACAGTACATTAGTAGATTTGATTTTTTTCGTTTACCATTCCAATAAATGTGTCGCAATCATTCATTATACTAAATTAAAAGTTCATCAATATCATACACTGTTTCTCGACGATGATCATCCATATATCAACGTTAAAATTGAAACGGTGAAAAAAATATAAAATGTCAAGCGAATGCTCATAATTAGCCTTCTTATTGGTCGCTTTTATTCAAACTTTAATATACGAAACTCCATTGTCTCTGACTTGTAAATAATAAACCATTTGATTTGTGATTTCATTTATTATTTTCAAGACAATTAAACACCTCAAAATATATTATTTCATTTAATGGGTTATAGTATAATGAGTACAAGTCTTTATACTAAGAATTCATTCATTTATTGTTTCTTTATTTTTTTTAAGAAGAAACAAATAGAATGAAATAGAGTTTACGACACACATAATATTCACTTCAAACATGCATGATATTCTTACATCCCCTTATATTTCCAAGTTATTCCAAAAAGGATTTAAATAAAGTTCATAGCAGGTTTATATTGTAGAATGTACTTACGTGAGCACAACAAGTCCCCATACAATTTTATTATTAATTGTACTCCATCAACAATGCAACACTCAAATACAATGAATTGTTATAATGAAAAAACAAATGAAATATGAATGAAAGTACTGGTATTTGTTTATTTATATACAAAATGGAGGTAAAATTAAAGATATAAGCCCCCTCTTTCAATCGTCGTGCTCCGAATACTGAAGGCCTGTGCACTCGACTTGGAATAGCTGACCGGATTTAATCTCAACGGTTGACAGTTGCTTACCATAAATGCAACCACTATCCAAACCAACAGTTCTGTTTTTAACGCTAACACCCCGGGATGCGTCATGGCCATAATAAATCATCATGTCGTCTTGGGGCGGTTTGTCGTTGTAGACTGAGGTCCAATGTTTATATGAGGTATCCTTGGTCGTCTTTTTTTTACTGACTTTAAGGGCGGTGGGATAATCCTTTTCATCCATGTCACGCATATTCATGACAGACCAGGGGTCATTGTTCACCACATTGGAAATGGCGGGATCGATACCACCATGAACTATACGCGCCTTGAGAGAAGGTATTTCAAGAATAAGTGGACATCCTAGTAAATAATTAAACTCGTCCTGGTTTATTTGTCTTTAAGGAGCAGAAAAGAGGAGGGTTAGGTACAACTTTTTTTTTCTGTCAATAAAACATACCTTGCAATATTTACATGTCTGTTGCCTAGTCTGAGTGGATCACCGACCTTTCCTTCCGGCATGATATTATCCTCTTGCACCATTGAACTTGCACCAAATTTATCCAGATATGTCTTGAGACGTACCACCTTGTCGTCATGGTTACCACGAACACAAAGAGCCCCCAATTCCTTAGCTCTTCTGATGACACCCAACGAATCTTCTCCCTTGAAGACAAGATCACCGGCCAATACGAGGACATCCGAGTCAGGTTGAAATTGAACAAGATCCAACAGTCGATTCATTTCCTTGAGGCATCCATGGATATCGCCCATCACAAACACCCTCTTTACAGAGCTTGCAGGTGTAAATACTTTAAGCCTTGTCATGTTGGAATACGGTGATACTTCATGTGCATAGGGCGGTTGGCTAAAAGGTCCATTACTGCTAGGAGGAGTAATCAGTATATTCTGCATGATACCGGCAGGCTGAGCTAGCACCATGTCACCCAATTGTCCTCGCGACCCGCTAATATTCTTGCTCGGATTGGCTGATTTTTTTGGTAGGTTAATCTTGGCTTCTGCTGTTGCATTGTTCTTCATTGAAAGAGGTACCGCTATGATCACACCGATGATCACTAGTAAAGCGGCAATGATACTGCCAATGATGATCCTTTTTCTCTTTTTCTTTTTGGCATCGCTGTTGACAGCCCCTTCATAGTAGCCCTGTTTGTTTTCAACATCTTCATACATTTCTGGCGATTCGGGGTTTATTTGAGGTGGTCTGGGGATGGGAGGCATATGTGGTGTATCTTTGAAAAAACAAACGAAAGGGAAAAAAAAATAAAGAAAGAGAAAAAGTTGTAACTGTTTTATAAAAAAAAAAAAGGGTTTAAAGGCTCATAAGAGCAGAGTGACTGTTTCTGGTTCGATTCATGCGAGGAAAGTTATGGTCAAGAGATGACACTTCGTATCGGATAAAAATGGAAAATTTAAAAATTTACAAAATTGGTACATACAAGTTCTATTGTTCATTATAAATCATTTTTTCTTGATGGAAGAAAAAAAGGCATAATAATAGTAACCACAACAAAACAAAGTAGCTTGGCTTTAATTCTGTATTTCATTTTTTTTTTCTAAAAAAAAAGATAGAAAACAGGAACAATATTTTCACACTATCTAAATTTACGAGATTAATATTCGAAACCAAGACAAATGAGAGATGCTACTAAAACCTCAGAAAAGAAAAGAAAAGAAAAATAGTATCTAAATATATTTAAGAATAAACGACTTGCTATAACTGTGTAAGACAATACATGAATGAAGTGGTAATTCATCGTTTGAATTGTTGAGTAATTCTTATAAAAAACCATTTCTTTAATATAGATATATGTGAAACAAGCATTATATCCTATATGAATATAACTTAAATCAAAGTACGCGCGTATAATAATACACCTTACAACTATATAATCTTTTAAACCAGGTACGATCTCTCCGGTGTATCTTGAATACCTGTTTTTTCTATTAAGGAAATAAAATAAGAACGTGTTCCCCTTTGTTAACAATTATGTGTTATTGATTAGAAACAAAATGGTCTTTTGAATTTTATAACAGCAACTACTTTGCCAATGATTTACCAGCTATTTGGCATCAAGTGTTTCTGGGATCAATGTTCTCAAAAATATATTCAAATTCGCCGTTTCCTCCTTATTTTGCTCTCTCCTTTTTTTTTATGGAATATAATCCAATAACGTTAATTTTTATAAAACGTGGTCAACAGATAGATAGTTTTAATAAAGATGTCATATCATCCAACTCTATGGAATAACACTAGTTGAATAAATCTAACATTATGGGTTTCTCTGGAAAGTCTTCAAAGATTATGTACAATCTTTATTTTTTAAACACTCACCAATTGTTTCTTATAGTGTAGACAGGTGTGCGATCTTGTCATTGATAATACCAAAAAAAAAAGGATTGTTTTTAGGTATTTAAAAAAAAACAGTTTGATTATGTTTCTCCAAGTACTATGTTAGATATTTATCTGAAAACCACTCTTTAATAAGGCCAGAGGAATACAGTAAATCATATTTTATGTGTACTACTATTGGTGATATATATCTATATATCGTTTAGAATTTCGGTTTAAGAGTAAACTCTCGTATATTGATATTTATCATCGCTGGATGTCTTTGTTAGTAGAGTCTATGCTCTGAAAATTAAAAAGAAAAAAAAAAAAAAAAAAAA
>VCJC01003524.1:32988-47453 GCA_024140195.1 Backusella luteola
AAAAAAAGACGTGTTCACAAACACCACAGTCGGTAGGAAAGTTAGCTTAAAGAAAACTACCAACCAGAGCAATTTCAGAATTTTACTTTAAAGAAAAGTCTAGATCAAACATAACCCACTAATTACTTTGTCTTTTTTTTATTATTATTTGCGTTGAATCTCCAAATTACTCCGGAAAAATGGATAAATAACCGGAAAAATTGGAATTGGAATTTATATGGCCACCTTGCTGACAATACCTTGTTCCTAATTCCAGGAAAAATAAATGGAATTATAGATCAACAAAAAAGGGAAATTATGGAATCAGCTCTTTTGGGACGCAATAAAGTTGATATTTATTGATCAGGAAATTGTATCGAGTTCCACGATATAGTAGAATATAGAGAATCATATGCCAGCTGTTTTATTTTTGGGAATACCATTCGTCTATTGTTATCATCTTTATCCAGATAAACCATTATTACTGTACTCTGTTACTAATGTTCTTTCTATAAATAAATTAAAATGACCTTGCTTTTAATTGACATTTCTAATGAAATATGGCCAGTAAATCTTCCGGTTTTTTTTTTTAAAAAAAAACATTTCCGTTCAGCTTCTATAAAGATTGATCCAATAAATGTATAAAAAAAATAGACACTTTCATTTAGTAAAAACAATGTATATTATATCTCAATTCATAATATAATGTTGGTATAAATCACAGATTATTGTAATCCTATTATTTAAAGGGATGGCATAATTTCAGTAGTATGGACTTTCAATCCCAGTGAAAATATTCCCTTATATGGTAGTTCCTTGGGAGAAAAAAAAACACCAATATAAAGTTCATAGAGCAGAGCTGGATAATTGCTGAGAATAAAGATTTTATCAGATATGGTGATCAAAAGATAGGCAATTGCATTTATTGATGTTTGAATCTACCGACACGACCATCGCCTCTAACAAATATACGTATATAAAAATCAATGGACTTGCTAATAAAACCCACAATAATGTGTACTCCATTTAAAAAGTGTATTCAGACCAAGGGTTCAATTCCAATAAACAAGACATATCATAGATCTCATGAATAATCAGATTTTCAAACAAAAGGAAATACATTTCTTTTTTCTCTCTAAATGTTTTCGTTTGAAAAAAAAAAAGGAAAAAAAATGGCACAAAAACTTTTTCTGGTTATTTACTTCATGTTTTGCATGACGTATCCATTTTACTGATATTGTACCATTCATAAATGAATTGCCATAATAAAACGAACACTAACCAATATCCTTGTTTGAAAAATATATATTAAATAGTATAAGCCGTGTAGAGAGAGATACCTAAAACCATCTTAAAATTTGTCTCTGGCATGATTACTCGCTTTTTTTTTTCTGGATCTTAAATGACCGCTCCTTGAGTCCTTTTTGAATTTAAGGCAACCCCGAAGCATAAGGAATTAAACAAATCATCTTATTTTTTCTATCATGCTGGTAAATGATAGAAAGGAAACAATGGAAAATATGGGTTTATTGCTGAAGATCATTTGCTTACATCCCTTCTGGAATGTATTTGACCAAATGTATTTTTATTTACTATTTCCCTTTTGCTCTTGTGTCCTTGTGCTACTCTTTGTGGAACAGTGGGGGTGGAGAGTATTTATATACATTTAATAAACAAATCAGTGGATAAAAATGTTATTTATGAATAGAAAAAGGTGTTTGCCTTAAGTGTATGGTGACATCAAATGTCTACTTTCATTAAACTTTTTTTTTTAAAAAAAATAAAAAAAAATAGAAGATCCTCTTTTTTTTTCATTCAACTTTTTTATTTTTAAACTTGGTAAGATTATTATGAACTGGGAAAAAAGATGAAATTTAAATGAAAAGATGGGGTCCACGAAAAAGCGGGAAACATGCCATTTTTCACGTTTCTTTTCTGTTCATAATGCGGAGACAGAATTCGGAAAGTTCTTGTCTCAAGTGTTAAAGTTAGCCCACATACTTCCCTCTTTTGGAACAGTCAGTCACCTGTGTAGCAATAAGCTATATAACTAACCTTAACTTCTCGCTTTTTTCAGCTACTCTTCCCCTTTTTCTCATCACTTTTTTATTTTTCCTCATACTTTCATCACCATGGCTATTCCTTCTGCTGAATTCACAAAGGCTCAAACTGCCGCCGTCGAGGCCGTCCTTGAAAAATTCAACGTCTCTACCGAGTGTTTGACAAAAATTTCTGATCAATTTGTTAAGGAAATGGAAAAGGGTTTGGACCATGAAGGAGCCACTGGTAATTTTTTTTTTTCAAAAAGATGGGATTCAAGATCTAATAACATATCTTATAGTTGCAATGATCCCTTCTTATGTCTCTGGTCGTTGTACTGGTGAGGAAAAGGGCAGTTACATGGCCCTTGATTTAGGTGGAACCAACTTACGTGTTTGTTTTATCAGCTTGCTTGGTGGAGGTGAGTATAGCATCCGCCAACAGAAATACGTTGTCTCTGATGAACTCAAGACTGGTCCTATGCGTAACCTCTGTGACTTCATTGCCGACTGTGTTGATAGCTTCTTGACCGAGCACAGCGACGCCGACAGTAATGAGGTCATCCAGCTCGGTTACACCTTCTCCTTCCCTATTCTCCAGACTGGTATCAACCGTGGTGTCTTGAAGCAATGGACCAAGGGTTTCTCTTGTACTGGCGCTGTTGGTAAGGATACCGTTATTGGCCTCCAAGATGCCTTCCGTCGCAAAAACATCAACGTCAACATCTCTGCTGTAAGTTATATAAAAGTGGGCATTCTGAAACGCTGGTATACTTACCCTTCTTTTTTTTAGATTGTAAATGATACAGTTGGTACACTTATGGCTTATGCTTACAAGCATCCTCAAACCACCATGGGTGTTATTATGGGCACCGGTTTCAACGCCGCCTACTATGAGAACATGTCTAATGTGAACAAATGGACAGGTGAGAAAAACCAGGAAATGGTCATCAACATGGAGTGTGGTGCCTTTGATTGTGAACGTCGTGTGTTACCTTTGAACATCTATGACAATAAGATGGATCGTGAGTCTATTAATGTTGGCCAACAGCTTTATGAAAAGTCCGTTGCTGGTATGTACCTTGGTGAAATCACTCGTAACGCCTTGCTCGATTTGATTGATCACCAGTTCTTGTTTAATGGATTATCCTCTCCCGAGTTGAATAAGAACTGGAGCTTTGAAACTGCTTACATGTCTAGTATTGAGCTTGATGAAACACCTGATTTGAGCGAGACTAGTCACATTTTGGAATCCGTTTTGAGCATCCCCTCCACATCTCTTACTGATCGTCAGATTGTAAAGAAGGTTTGTGAAGCCGTTGGCCGTCGTGCTGCTCGTCTTGCCACTTGTGGTCTTGTTGGCACTATGAAGAAGACTGGTAAGGTTGGTGAGGAGTGTATCATTGCTATTGATGGCTCTCTCTTTGAGTTCTATCCCAACTTTGAGAAGAACATGGGCCAGGCCATGGCTGAAGTTATCGGCGAGCAGGCTCGCTCCAAGGTTAAGTTTGACCTTGCTAGAGATGGTTCCGGTCTTGGTGCTGCTATTATTGCAATGGTTTCTGCTAAGCATTAATTATCGAACTATACGTTTATTTTTTTAAAAAATTGTGAATATACTTGTTTCCTCCCGATATACAAATGATAGTATTCTCTTTTATATTATATATCATCATTTTTATTTTTATTTTGTACCTTTGCCATATACTCCCCCTTTTACATTTTTTTTTTCTATTTTAATCAATAAACTAATACAAGTTTCTTACATCTGAATCGTGTTTCTAAAACGACCCTGTATTATATTAGATAACCGACATCATATGTCCCCAGGAATCTTATTACGACCCTTATTTTTTTTAGCCAATAACTTGTAGTCTATTATCTGATATCAATTTACCATCTGTTGATTATTTTTGGTTTCCCGCGGAATTAGCTGGAAATGCTTTTAAGATACGTTTCTCCCGCGAATTTCATGGTTTTACCCCTCGTTCATGTACCTTGTGTGACAAACTTACTGTAGAGCATATTACAATTCATCATTTCATTTAAGTAAATAAAGAAAGTAATAACACCTATAGTATACAGCCATTTTTTATTACACATTTTTTTCTTTGAAAATTACTCGCTTAGCGGCGAAACAAATGTGTATTTTTATCACATAGATATATTATAGTTTGTTTTACTCAATACTTTTGACTTTGGGGAAGGCTCTTTTCAAAATAGTACATGTCACATGGCGCTTTAATAAAAAAAATGATCTAGCGACAGTGATATACAAATTAAGTATACGAAATGACATCATGTGCTTTTTCTTGTTGGTACATCACTCAATATGACGATGGATGCTCTACTGATAAACTTTAAACAAGATAAAATATCATTACCTTTTCTCTGGTAACACGAAAAATATATAAAATGCTTGAGAATGACTAACAGAGGACTATTGCTGCTTTCCAAATTCTTATATCTCGACATCACACCTAACCATCTTTCTGTGTCACGATTATTACAAATGTCATTGTTTTGTTGTAAACCGCTTATTAATGTCACCTATTGGATCCAGATTTTCTGAATTCAAATTGGTGTATTTCTTCACTTACAAAACCTAAGCACTGACTATCCTTCACTTTGAAAGGTTGCTCTTTTATTCTTCATTTTGAGCCTCAGAATTTGAAAATAATAGTAGAAACACTGAGTCAAACACGACAGAAATGTCATGGATATACTTGAGAGTTCAATAGATGAATTTTCGGCCCGTTTAGGCTAAATTAACTTTTGGTAAAGCATCGGCATCAAATGTTGGTATTTATAATACAATATTTGGAGATAAACGAGGATGTTATTATATATCATCGTGATAAATAGAATTGGTACCAAAATCAAATAAGCATCTTATTTTATTATTATTGATGCAAAAATTGTCTTTTGATAATACACATTTGACACATTATAAAAAGAAAAAAAAGTCTAATTTTCTTTCGATAAGAATACAATAGATGCTCTCATCATTAGTGAAACATTTTATTTCGTTGAACTGAGAGTGGTTTTTTATTGAATATATAAAATAGACAAATGGTTGTACACACACTATGTCACCGTGTTGAAATAGATACCTTTTTTTTGTCTGTTTTCTATTCTCTCAATGAAGAAAATTCTTGAAAGATCAAATCACACTATTTATAAGCTGAATAGTTTATACTTATTTATTAACGCTAATGATAGACTTTGGCAACTAATGGGTTTTATATAAACAAAGACCTTTTGTGATTTCGATATGTCGCCAATTGGATAACGAACGAGTAAATAAATTATGCATTCAACAATAGTTCCGCTTTTGAGTCCGATCCAGTTGATTTTTTTTTTTTTGACAAGCACTGCTAATATTTGATCATAATTAAACGATTTTTTAAAGACGATGTCTGTTTTACTACAAATAGCAGGTTTTGCTTAGTTCATCATTTATTTACAACAAACAATTACTTGCTTACGTGAAAGTTCACACGCACACAGTTACAATCACTTAGTGATTGATGAAAGCTAAAGAATGTCACTTTGCTTGCTTGGCAATTTGCATACATTTTCCTTATAGTAACAGTGATAATGATGATGATTTGTAGTAAACAGAGAATATTTAAACTGCATTTGTTGTGATAATAATCAATGATCAAGTCAAGTAAAGAAAAGCAACCATGAGGAGTTGTGTGTGACTCCTTTTTTTTGTCTCGTGATAATTGAGAAATGCATAAGCGCTCTCCTTTGAGTTTATTATTATTGTTATTATACTCGTTATTGCGCTCTTGTGACTTGTCCAATATCTTTTCCTTTTTCTTTTCTTAATAATATTAAAAATAGGGAAAAAAAAAAGAGGTTCTTTTACTAGTTGAAATGACACAACCTGACGAAGACACATCATGTTCAAAAAAGCTGTCTTTGGAAGACACTGAATTGCCGCAACCACAAAACAGCAATCACCTCAGTACTGCGCCTCTTAAAGATAAGCTACTGACCAACTCTTCTTATTTGGCCGCTGAAATTCCACTCAAGGTTGGTCATTTCGTGTCCCATCTATGGACCACAAGTTCAGAGTTGTCGAGCTCCTTTTTTGTGCAGAACAGTGGCAGACAAGACACAGCACTTCCGCAGGTAATATGGTTAATGGGCCGACCTTATTACACCACGCCAGACAAGATGGACCGAATGCAACTTGCGATACTTGACGCCCAGAAGAATGATATGTTTAAGCCGTTGCATGAAGATAACTTGGAAGATGACTTATCTCCAGATACAACAGCTTTGCTCTGGCCACCTGATTTCTATGAAGATTTCACATCCCGCCTTTGGATGACTTATCGTCACAACTATCCGCCCATTCGTCCATCAAATCACAAGACTGACATTGGTTGGGGTTGCATGCTACGTAGTGGCCAGAGCTTACTGGCTAATGCCCTTTTAATCCACTTTTTATCAAGAGGTACTCTTATATTCTCAATTGTAAATGTTATTTGTAATTGAATTGTTGAATTAGACTGGACACGTCAGAAAAGTGGTCTCGGAAACTTCAAGATATACAGCAGAGTAAACACCCACCAGTATTCCACTCTATAATAACATAATACTAATCATTCACCTTAGATTATCCATTGGTTTTTTGATGAATTGTCGCCAAGAGCTCCTTTTTCTATTCATAGAATCGCACTGTTGGGTAAGCAACTCGGAAAAAACATTGGTGAATGGTTTGGACCAAGCACAATCAGTCAGGTCATCCAGTGAGTCATATTGTTAAAGAATATTCATACGGACTGGATAATAATAATAATAATAATAATAATAATAATAATAATAATAATAATAATAATAATACTAGAGCTCTTGTGTCGGATTATCCACCTGCCAACTTGTCTGTATACATTGCCACCGATGGCGTTATTTATCGTAATGATGTCCATGATATTGCCACTGGAAAGAAGCCAAGAGGCGACTTTACCTATCTCAGTACAAGAGTATCACCAAAGCAAGATGAAAATGGACGTCAGGAGGCAAAGCATCTGTACGAGGCTAGCTCACTGGCTCCAGAGGAGATGGATAATATCAATAACGATGATGATGATGATGAACCAGAAGGAGATTTTAAACCAGTGCTGATTCTTGTTGCATTAAGACTTGGCATTGACTCACTTCATCCAACGTATCACCCCGCTCTAAAGGCATGTTTTGAAATACCATCTTTCATTGGAATTGCTGGTGGCCGTCCAAACTCGTCGCTCTATTTTATTGGACTTCAAGGTGATGAGTTGATATATTTAGATCCACATTTTTCAAGGCCTGCATTAGAAACAAAGAGTCTTGCTGATTACACAAAACGAGATTTTTCAAGCTATCATTGCACCATTCCTCGAAAGATTAACATTGCAAATATTGATCCTTCCATGCTGCTGGGCTTTTACTGTCGCACCTTGAGCGAGTTCAATTCGCTCTGTGATCAACTCAAAATGGTAAAGTTTAAAATCAGGATCAGAAAAATTGAATTCTAAATTCCTTTTATAGCTATCACAAATGCATACACCAATCGTTACTGTCGAACAGAAGGCACCAGAATACGATGAGGACGTAAGAAGTGAAAATGACTTTGGCATAATGAGTGATGAGGACGAGGATGAAGAAGACAATGACATGCTTTAAAATAAAAAGGATACCACACAATAAATAAATAAATATATATGTATAACGGGATCATTTGCTTTGAATAAATAAATGAATGGAAATAATGTAACAAACAAACACTTACTTTTAGTATATAGACCTTTGATAAAAATAGTCATTATAGTAAATGATAAACACAATGAACCAATAAGGATAATATAACTGTTTGATTGTCCTCTGCAGCATTGTTTTCATTGTTTGTGACCCGTTTTGCATTTAACATGATAAAAAAAGATAGAAATCCCAGTTTTTACTCCTTTCTCTCTCTCTTATTTTTGTATTTTTTTTTCTCATACGACTATGATCAACAACATGTATACTTCTTTACTTCCCGTCAAAGTGGCACCAGTTATCTCAAAATATGGTAAGATACGATGAATAATGTGTATTGCGTACGTACTAAAAATTGTACTAACAATTTATTATTGCTGTTAATCTCAATAGTTAACAATAGCACTTGATCAAGTTCTTTCATTTGTTACAAAAATCGAAATGGTTTTATTATTCATAACAAAGGTAAACATAAATATAACTGCGATTATCTTTGATAAATATTTAATAAATGTATAAATGGTGCTTCAGTGTTATTCAACAATTGTTCATGGTGTTCAGCTACTGCTTTGCTCCATGTTAACCAAGGTAATGCAAGTATTTTATCAATTAAAGTCAGTTTAAGATAATATTATCACTCAAACATTTATCAATAGATTTGAAAGTTCTTCCGCTCCTAAACAAGATGTTAGCTCTTTTCTGTTATATTGGCTCTATGCAAAACGTAGTTCATAATATAACTGTGTTCTATGACTGCATTTTTTTTACTCGTGGCTATCCTTGTTATGGCATCATTTGTGAAAAATTACTGCCACTGCTTGATAAGGACTTAGTTCAGTTGACGGGGGTTTTTTTTTCACAATGGAAATATGTTAAAAAAAGGAAGAAAAAATAAAACTGGTAATCTTAGCGATACAGGCAAAAGGATAGCTTATAATGGTACCTCCCTTTCAAGAAAGTAGAAATAACTTAGAACCCGATAATAAGCAGCTTGACCTAAAAATCTGCTGGGCGCAGCAGATCGACGAGTTTGCGAAAGCAAGTCCTCGTATTCAAGTAAGTCTCCATTCCATTCAACTGCTTTATTTTAGTAATTAACAACGCATTCTATTTCAAAGGTTATTAAAGACTACTACCTCATCGACTTTGTGGATCTTGAAATAAAGCGAAGAAACGTGAGTATGCTTTTATATTATTTGACAACATTTTCGCTAAAGATGGATATATCATAGCACATGCTAAACCAGAAAATCAAACATGATATCCTGGAAGCACGCAGTGCAGCAGCAACGCAATTGGTATATATAGATATAGTCAAGTATCGAAGTGAAATATAATATTAAAATATAACATCATGACCAGGCCGCCAATACAAATACACAAGAGAACGTGATAGAGCCATTGTCAAGCATTGTAGTATACACAAATCTTGAAGCAAGAAGAAAAAAACTGGCATATTGTGAGGAGTGTCACAAGATAGAGTAGGGAATACGTTATGTAATGTAGTCATACACTTATACGTATTTTATTTTAGTTTGTTATACTACCACATTGTCGATCTGGCCACCACCAATACCAGACATGCCATTTACGAGGTCTTTTCCAAAAAGCAACACAAAAAGTACATTAGTGACTACAAATCTCGTCATACCAGTCTCAAGTGTTACCAAAAATGTGTTGAAGGTAATTGATTGGGTATTTAAAGGAAAAAAAGCCCTATTTTCTAAAAATTGATTTAGCATTCAAAGGATAAAACACTCAAGGATAGAATCAAAGATGCAAAGGCCACATTAGGAACCTGTGATGGTACATCCAAGAAGATCACCAAGAGGGTTATCAAGGTCTGAAAAATATAGTAAGTATATCCCTTGCGATCAGTACTCTATATAATACTTACTTACACCCTAGAAAAAACTACGGGGTACCTACGGATAAAGTGCAAAAAAACCGTAGTTGTTTTAAAGCCCAGATACCGCCCTGTAGTTTTTTCTAGAGTGATATTGACAACAATAAATTAGCCACGACATGATGGAGGCAGATAACGAAAACAGATTTGCTGGTCACTTAAATGAAAACGAGTTTACACATCAATACCTCTACCCAATGTTTAAACAGGTATTGCATGATTGTCCGCTCAAGTTCCGATTGTAAGTATAGTCATTGCTGTTACTGTTCGTTTTATTGATTTTCTTTTTTTAGAGGAGAGTCACACCTGCAATGCGCTGCCGCCGAAACCAACGATGATCAACGTACCCAGTCTGGCCCCAAAATTGACATCATCATTCTGCATAAAGTTCACCAGCTTGCCATCAGCGTCTGTGAGGTGTCGGGTCCGCACTTCAAAACAAACAAAAATCACGCGTTGGTTGATCGTAATAAACTAGCAAAGAACATGAGGGCCATCCTAAACCATATCGAACAGGTTCCATCCACTCCAAATGCAACAGCATTTCGTAAGATTAAGATCTACGGTTTCCAGGTCTATCGTAAGTGCAGTTTTTTTTTAAAAAAAACCCCCATTTTGATAAGCGCAAATCTAATAATACCTTCATTATAGTAAACAAGCTCTACATGTACAGTATGACCTCACTTGGAAATGGATACAACGTGTTTGTGTTGCAAAACACCTTCCCGATCCCAGTCTCTCTCACTTTATTGGAAGCTCAATTGCCCGCTTTTCTTGGATGGATATGGAATATGAACGCCGTTTCCAAGCAAACAATCACTCAGATCTACTCATTTATTGAAATTAGCAAGGAGGAAGAACCTCTTGAAGTTGACTCACAGTCCAGCTCCACTAACTCATCGCAAGAGTCTAATACTACTAAACGCCAACTTGTTACTTGCTAATCCATAAAACTATAATTGCTGCACCAGATACAGTGGAGTCTGGTTTTTGAAAACAGCAATGTTGCCGTAGTGGAGACTGAGGATGTGGTATGGACCCACCGCCTGGCAAATTATCTCAAAAAATTAATTTAGTTCCCATCCGTTTAGTTAGAAAAAAATTTTTTATGTATTTTATTTATGCACTTTTGCACTTTTTAGAAAGATGTAACGAAATTATTTTAAATTAAATAAACTAATAAATAAAGCGTGGCTCGGAGAACTAATACTACATCCTCAGTCTCCACTACGGCAACATTGCTGTTTCCAAATAGGTAAAGTTTCCAAAATCTGTGTTTTCAAAAAACAGACTCTACTGTACATACTGTTTGAAGATTTACTTTTATATTTGTATTATAAATTTGATTTATTACATCATTATATTATTAACCTTGCCACCACCAGCAATAGCAGTTCGTCACACAAGGTATTCTCAAAGAAAGAAATCAAAAAGTACGTCCGTGAGCATGAATCAAACCTGAATATCTTTTTGACCGTCGCAAGCACTTCCAAGACTATTTTAAAGGTAATCAATTGGGTATTTAAAGAAAAAAAAGGCTTGTTTTCTAAAAATTGGTTTAGGGCATGAGTGATAAAACCCTCAAAGAAACAATAAAAGAAGCAAAGTCTGAACTAAGAAGCTTTGATGATGATAAAGCCAACAAGAAGACGAACAAGAAAATTATAAAAATATGCAAGTTGTAGTAAGTATATCCTTTGCAATTAATACTATATATAGCATTTATTGACAACAATTATTAGTCGTGATATGATGGAAACTGATGGGGAAAACAAGTTTGGTGGCCTGCTAAACGAAAACGAATTTACCCATAAATTCTTATATCCAATGTTAAAGCAAGTGCTGCACGACTGTCCCATTAATTTCAGACTGTAAGTATGCTTATCACTGTCATTGCATTCGTTTTATTTATTTTACTATTTTAGTGGTAAATCTCATCTCCATTGCGCTGCTGCAGAAACCAATGGCGATCAACGCATACAGTCCAGCCCAAAGATTAAGTTTATTGTAAATGTGTTTTTCTTAAAAATCGTTTTGATGAACACAAATCTAACAATACCTTTATTATAGTAAACAAACTCTATATTTATAGTATCTCTCCAGTTGCTAATGGATATACCGCCTTTATCTTGGAAAATACCTTCACTATCCCAATCTCTTTAACATTATTGGTGGCTCAGTTACCTGCATTTTTAGGATAGTTTTGGAACTTGAATATTACCTTTAAGCAAATGATTAACTAAATCAATTCATATATTCAAATCAGTAAAGAAAAAAATTCTCCAGATCGATTCCCAACCCAGCTTCACTACATCCTCGCAAGAGTCTGATAGTAGTAAGCGACAAAGAAAAAATTGGTCTGTTTAACTATTTTTATTAAAGTTCAATAAAACACCTCCATTGTATTGTTTGATTAAAATTCATTAGGCTTTTATTGTAGTAATAATGATGTTTGAAAATTTTGATCTGAGGAAGGCTGTTGGCGCCAGAAGTTCAGGTATTTACAGAGCTGGATAAAGCCACAGAGAACATCCACCTAACGAGTATTATTACAGAAACCCTTATCACACCTGTAAACAGCAAATAAACCACCACAAGGGAACAATCATCAAAAGCCACAACAGCAAATTGAGAGGACTGGCGTTGTGATAGCCCATTTACCAATAAAAGCTGAAGAGGGGCGCCATGTCGGCCATACTGCATAAACGGTTTATCCCGATTACCTCGGCCTGTTAAGCTTGAAAATAGTTCAGACATCATCGCAGCAGGAAGCCAGAGGACGTTCGTTTAACAAGTATCAAGGAAACCGAGTAGGGTGGCAGTGACCTTAATATGTATCCTGGATTGGCCTTGACTATTTATAACGCGGGAGAAATGCTAGTTAGTTCATCTTGTTGCATCTCCAAAGAGTTTTTTTTGTCTTTTTTACTTTAAGATTATTATATGAAATTGAAAAAGAATCAACGCTTCTGTAGCCGTTCACAATATGCAAGTTTCCACGTATAAAAGTGCAAGATGTGTTTGTAAGTTAATCCAGGCATATTTTATCGATCTGTATTGTCTATAGTATATGTGTTCAAAGCATGTTACTTTTATGCTGGAAGGTTTGAAAAGAGCAATTCACTCTGCTTTGAAAATAAATACCAGCTTAGTTTTAATTTTTATTGATGACGTATTAGTTGTGAATGGCAAGAAATTCGATCTGTGAAATAAGTTGGCCAAGCTCCAAATTGTTTTAAGTTCAAAGCGAGTGCAGGATTTGAAAAAAAGTTACAACCTTTTTTTGCAATTTTTCGTCGTTTCCAGTGGCTTTGTGACTAAAAGCTGCAACTTTTTTTATGGCATGCCTGCTTCCGATACTTCTTCTTGCTCTCCAATTATGTCTACAGACCCAGCATTTTAAAAAGTGAAAACAAAAGGTAAAAATACTTTGTTTTGTTTTATTAGTTCCTTATAATATTTTTTTAGTGTATGTTTAGTGTGCTTTTAGCGTATTTTTAGTCTCAGGATGTAGAAAAGTTGCAACTTTGAACGAAAAACTGCAACTGTTGGAGAAAAACTGCGAAAAGTGAAATTCCGGACTTGAATTTTCCGTTGTAGTTCTTGTGTAGATAATGTAGAAGGTGCTTTTTTCTTATTGGAGAGTGATAGAGTCTCGATAAACTTCTCAACCTTGTTCAATTGCTCCTCCACATGTTTTTCATATTTTTTGCCATCAATCTTGTCTTTTTGGGCATCTTCATCATCACGGTGGGTCTAAATCCATACAGACACACGATATATATATACCTATTTGTATAACTTACATCATTACCATCGTCCTCTTGTTTGTTTCCACTAGCATATTGCAATGTCCAGGCCCTTGCCTTTTTAAGAATGCCGACTTATCAGATTTAAATACATCTGCAATATCTTGCTCTAATGCGTCGTCTATGTTTGGGATTTTTAAAAGCTGTTCCACATGTTGAAGAGCTGTACACAACAGATGTTTTCTAGTCCATCTTTCTTTGTTCAAAAGTTTTAAGCCAATATTTCCATCCTGGTCAACGTTTAGATGATAAATTTTGGTTCGAAAGCGAATTATAGGTGGGTTATTTGGGTAGTCTTGTAGACATTTGACTCCTAGAACGAAACAGCCGCCTCGGTGAGGTGATCCGGAAGGACCTTTTATGACTGTAATAGCGAGTAAACTTCAAGACTATTATTATATTATATATCTATATATACATACCAACTTTGAATTCTGTGCTGAGAAATTCAATCTGTTTTGGGATCAATCTTCCCACTACTAGGTTTTTAGTGATCTATTCATGGTTCGCTATACTGATATACTTACAGAGCTCATATGCTATTCGTTTTGTACTCATTTTATGACTTTTTTTTGGTTAAAAGAAATAAAGAGAGTAAGAAATGATGTCAGAAATACAGTATTTCCATAATTATTTGTCGCAAGCTTGAATTTTTTTTGTCGCAAGTTAAAATTTCACTTGTTGCAAAGCAGAAATCACTTGTCGCACTCCCTGTATATTTTGTATTATAAAATACGACAAGTGATTTCTGCTTTGCGACAAGTGAAATTTTAACTTGCGACAAAAACACCAATACTGCCTTCTTGCATTACACTACCAGTTGGGTTTTTTATTATTTAGGAATAGTTAGTGAAACGTGTACAATGAATTGTATTTCCTACCAAAAAGAGCTTGGCGGAAACGTAGGTTTTTAGGTTTTGTACTGAAAGGTAGTGCAAAAAAAAACCTGGGCACTCCAGTTTACTATTGGGAGTAGGTCCA
>VCJC01003526.1:14122-24688 GCA_024140195.1 Backusella luteola
TGGTACTAGAGAATTAAGGAACACCACAGTGTCCGAAGTTTACAGCTTCAATGATACAAACTTCACCATCAGGACAATCATGCAATCCATCCAAACACACTCTTCCCTCAGCTAATTTTGTTTTTTAATACATGATTCTATTGCAAAAAAGATTCTATATTTACCAGCTCGGATAGAAAGTGTTTGACATACACAGATGAGCGAAATTCCAATAATTTTCATCAACCACATTTTTGAGAAAGTGAAGGGTAAAGTGCAAAAAACAGAAGGAGAAAAAACAAATGGGTTTTAGGGATAATAAAAATCAAAAAAGCAAAATGTTTGTATATTTATAGTCCACCTCTCTTTCACTCTTTATAAAGTTTATATATTCTATCCTTGACTGTATCTCATGTTTTTCGGCTCATGATCATTTCAATTGCTATTTTGACCAAAAGCTTTAGTTTGTTAACAATGATACACTAATAAATGGTAAGGTTTAATCGTTTTTGAGAAGGAAGGGAAAAACAATTCATCCAAAAAGAAAGAGGTCTACATTTACCAAGAAGGACTAAATGTTCTATTCTCCCTTCTTCTTAGTGCCAAAGTATCATATTCTAAACGCTTTTTTCTTTTTATTAATTAATTTAAGAGACAAGTTGGAAAAAAGAGTTTATATTGATTGTTTTCCCAAAACAATTTTTTTAATTTCATGTGGACCGCTCAGCATTCCACTTTCTCTCCGCGATAATTTGGAAGCAAAAAGTGCTTAAAAGAGCGAAAAGTCTCAACAGAACAAACAAAAAAAAAAAATAGTATATTTTTAAAAATAAAACCTTATTTTGGTAAAGAAGTTTCACATGCATTCTTTGGCAATAAAAAGGGAATTGATAAAAATAACTTTTTTGAATCTGATCATCTTCTTGTCGTTCTTTATTTTTAAATAGCAAGCTTCAATGTTGATTGTTTGAATGTTTATTTTTATTACGATTATTATTAGATTATTATTATTATTAATATTTATATATATTTTTTTACTATTTTAATGTTTTGTGTAAAGAGAGAGAAAGAAAGATCGAAAGAGAGAGAGAGAGATAGGAGGGGAGGATGTACGGTAACGTTGGTTATTTGAAGTGAAGGGTGGGGTGAGGAACGAAAATGTTCCAGATTTTTTTTTATCTTTTAGAAAGAGGAAAAAAGATTATTTACATGATAATTTGGGGTTCAGTGATATTATTAGCAATGGACTTATGAGGCAAGATGGATCCACCATTCACATAAATTTCATCCTTGATGCATACATCATCACCAAGTACTGAGCAGCCCTCAAGACGGGACCATCTACCAACAGACGAATGCCAGCCGACAATGCTAGATTGAACCCAAGCATAATCCTTTACCTGAGCACCCTCCATAACAACGCAACGCTGGAGACGAACACCGTCTCCTACCACAACGTTGGGACCAACCACGACATTAGGGCCGATGCGGCAATCCTTACCGATCTTGGCAGTAGGATGAACCAAGACATTACCCTTGTAGACATAATCCAAGTTGGGGTTGGCAAGCTCTTGAGGCTTGTTCTTTGAGAGATGTGAGAGGTAAAGACAGGTGCCGGTCAAATAATCCTTTGGCTGACCAACATCCATCCAAAAGCCTTCCAAATCGAATGTATGAAGTTGTTGATCCTGTGCAATCAATGGGAAGATTTCCTTTTCGATGGAGGTAGGTTTTAACTAAATTTGTCACTTTGTCAGTAAAAAAATAAATCACGTCATAATAATAACACTAGAATAAATGGAATAATATACAATACCTCGATACGATCAAGAACAGTTGGGTTAAAAATGTAAATACCAGCATTGATCTTGTTACTAATGAATTCTTGAGGCTTCTCAACAAAACGTTCAATCTTTGTAGACTCGGGATAATTAACGACCACGCCATACTTTGAAGGATCATCCACTTTTGTAACCTAAAAATAAAATAGAATCTATAAATAAAAACTCGTCTCCCCAAAATAAATTGCAACTTACAATAATAGTTCCCTCATTGCCGTGAGAAGCATGAAAGTCTCTAATCTTTTCAAAAGGATAATCGCAAATGACATCACTGTTGAGCACAAAAAAGGGAGACTCATCCTTTCCAAGAATCTCTCTTGCCAAAGCCAAGGGGCCAGCAGTGCCCAAAGGCTCGGTCTCGACTGAGAATGTGATGGTGACTCCATATTCCTGTTCATATTCCTTCAAGGCTGCAACCATGACTTCAGGTCTGTAATTAACAGCCAGGACAATGTCTGTAACACCAGCCTAAATGATGATACAAATAAAAAACATCAAAAATAAATTTATTAATGGAATGTTACCAATTAAAGCCACTGACAACGTTTTTTTTTATATTTTTTATATTTTCTATATAAGCTAATGCGTTATTTACCTTTGCCAAGTTTTCGATTTGATGAAGAATCATGGGCTTATTAGCGAACTCTACCAAGGGCTTTGGTAAGGTAAGAGTAAGGGGTCTAAGACGGGTACCAAAGCCTATTGTTTAAGCGTGTTGTTATTTTCGTGTTTATTTGCCCTGGAATAGCTGTGACTTACCACCAACAAGAATAAGAGCCTTCATGTTTTATGTTTGTAATATATAATATGCTATTGAGTAAGGGAAAGACAGATGATGAAGAAGAAGAAAAAAAAGAAGAGTGGAAGAGATGAGGTTGAGAGAAAACCAAAAAGAATGCACAAACGAAGTGCCTTTTAAACAATTTTATGCGGGGCTTGAACCATGAATCTACCAATCAAAACATGTCACAGCAACATGCTTGTTGTTTTTATATTTTCTATTTTTTTTCTTACAACATCTTCAAACATTGACATGTCTGAATTACCACACACGCTTGATGTTGTGCAGGAAAAGTTAAAAGCACTGAATGAACGAAGAATAGAACATGTGCAAAAAGTGAGTTTTTTGCTCTAAAGACACACAGATATCGTTATTCTAAATAAACTTAGCCCTTGTTTTTCTTTATACATACATAACAGATAGCCACCAAACGCTCTCTATTAAAACAATCATACAGTGTGCTACAACATGATCTAAAAATGGCACTGGACCAGGATAAGAAGACGCTTCACAGTATATCGAATACTGATAACAGTACTCCTCAACTTGTGCCCATCCTATCAGCCACGACAGAACACACACCAGCTGCAGTAAGCGAGAGTGATACCCGGAAACCACAGCAGTTGTTTGAATTAGTCGAATGTCAAGGTTGGATTAGGGCAGGACAAGTCATTATTAGAGCAAGTGGCATTCCATTGTAAATATAGCAAGAATAATAAAATGTAATTGAACATATAAATATTAAATTCGTCCTGTAGACTCGACTGTCATGATATTTCTCGGGCACATCTTTGGCTTCCCAATAACAATGACTTTTCGCCTCAAGATATTCGCCTTAATACGCGTTATAATGTCTTGCCAGGTACAAGACACGTCTTTTACTTGACCTTCCCATTATTACTAGACGACCAAGACGAACAAGACATGGACACACATTCCATTTCGTGTGTTTATAAAGTCAAGAACGAGTACTATACGTCAGAGCCTATACCAATTATATTTTCAAGCAATGCACAAGATGCATCGTGGCTTTTAGACTCTATTCATGTATTACAAATCTATTTTACATGCCGCGTTAGAATCAAACAAGCTTTTAAATTGGATAATAATGCGTTAAAGAAACTAGTAACGTATTAAAAAGTGTGCTACATGCATCGACCCTATACTTATCCCCTTTTATTAGAGCCTTCGACCTGTATCTCAAGACAATGACTCACTGTTCATGTCAAAGGATCAGAGTACAGTGATTCATGTCCTGGATAATGACGTATTTGACGTCTATGGGTTCAAGGCAAGCAAGGTGACTTTTATTGTGTCTAAATATAAACATGATTTTTGTATCATGTCTCATGATGACAACACACTAAAGAACCTGATCCTTTCTTTTGGTGATGAGTCGCTTACTTTTGGAACAGTTGATTATCCCAACGCACGTGCTAAAATGCACCGTTTTATGGCAACTCGATAAATATTGCCATTTTGTGTGTTGCACAAATAATAATTAAATAAAAGAAAAGTGGTGATTTATGAGTGGTTGGCTTCTTATTAAAACACTGTCTACTTTTTGATTGCAATAAACTTGGTACCCATTTTTAAAGTTTTGTTCTAGAATATTTAGTTGGCAATCACCTCCTGCAGTTGGTTATTTGCAGAAATCGACTAACCATTTCAACGCAAAAGCTAATTAAAACAATCTCTGTAAAATATATATCATATTGCTTTCAAGGAAAGTATATTTCAATGATTCATCATAAATCAGTCAGTGGTATCAAATATATCTCGTTTTTGTGTCATGATTGCCTCCGCTGAGACTTCAATAAATGCAGATCACGCCCTACTGTTTATTTCATGTGTGCGTTTATCAAGAGTCATAGTTGTATAGGTTAGAAGAAAGATGGTTTAAAATTTTAACTAGTAAAGCAAAATTAATTACTGAGATACTTGTAACTTTGGTTTTGTTGAATGTTCAAGATGAAGAACTAACGGTAAAAGGATATATGATATAATATAAAGTGAAAATGGAAGTAGTTAAAGTTAGGAGAGCTCTCATTATTAAGTATACATTTAAGATAATTTATGATAAAGACCATGTTATTAAAAAGCATAAATCGAAGCATTCCCATACTCTTACGTCAACCGTCTACGATTTTGGCTGATATTACCTTTGACTCTATCAGCCCTAAAAATTGGGCTTTGATCAATGCACTATATGCCTCTTGGTAAATATCATTTTTTAAAAATAATAATGCTATATATAGAATTGAAGTATAATATAGTCGACCGATGATTTCAAGATTGGTGGGGTTTTTTTTTCTTTTGACATCTTGGACGCATATCAAGGGATGCTTATAAACCATATGACTTTGTGTATTTGTTGGCCACGCAATTATTGGTAAAAATTGAAAGAAAAGATTAAACTACTAGAACTTTATCATTTACATGCTAAAGCATTCTACATATCCTTTTTAATGCAGTCTGGGTATCTCGGATATTTATATCCAAATCAAAAAGCTTATCTACTTTTCTTTTTTTTTTCTCTATCACTTTCTAAAACTTAATTTACCTGCATGGGTAACATGATAACCTCATGGTTAATAAATATAATAAGGAGGATGTATATAGAGAGAGATCTTTTTTTTATTACTACTAACCAGCACAAGAAAAAGTGAAAAAAACGGGAAAACGAAAATTCCCATAATTAGTAAAAGAGTATTACATTTGGAAGCACAAGATTGATTGAAACAAAGAGAGGTGATTATTTATATGTAATCATTTATACGCATATTTGTTTCACCAGCAAATCATAAAACATAAACAGCTAATGTTTACTGTTCCAGCTGGTTAAATGCATCTATGAGTTGATAAAAGACAAAGCTGTTATTTGTATGTGCGTACAGGCTAAGGCCAAGAAAACGGGCTTAAATTATTTAGATGAAGCACCTTCTATTTTAAGATTCCTATTGTTTATTTTTTGTATTTATGATCTGTGGATATAACGTAACCTTAAATAAGCCACACAGCATACCTCGATATATATTTCTGTACAGAATTAAGGTTATAACGCATCAACAGAGCTTTAAGATTATACTTTTCTACAAAATAATAATAACAGATCTGTAAATATTCTGTATTTCATAAGGCTTTGTAAACAACAAAAGAAAAAAAAAAAAGCTCAGGCACCAAAACGGAGATTATAAATTAAGCTTTTTTTTTGTCTCTCTCTTTTTTCTCCCTCTTGCCAAAGTCACCACAGATTCATGTCAGATCATTCTTTATTATTGAATCTTAAAATGGAATAAGTAAAAGAGAGAAAAGGTCACACCCTTTTATCGTGCTACAACAAAAAAGGTGTTTTATTATTATTATAGACTTTCTCGCTCACACTCTTTTGCGCGATTATTCTTATTTGGTTTTATTTCTTCTCTCTCTCTCTCTCTCTCTCTCTCTCTCTCTCACTTCGTGTGTCCTTTTTTTTCTTCTTCATATATTAAACATCATTTTCTTCTTTTGTATTTCACAATACAACACAACTTGTTTTACTCATTCCTCCATCTCATTTCACCACTCTTTCTTTTCTCTTTCCTTTAAACTACACACGAAATAACTATTCATGGCTGAAACGGTAAAACGCACACACAAAATAAAACAAAAAGAAAAACATACCTAAAAAAAGAAATTAAAAAAAAGACAATAAAAAATTTAGCCGTCTTCTCACGGGGTGAGTAGTTTTCTTACTCGTCGACATTCCACTGGAGATGGTAATGCGAACAGTAGTGTCATCTTACCGCCTTTTCCAGCATCCTCACCTGATCATGTGTGTCGCCAGTTCAGGACACCCGAAGGTGTCTATACTCTTTTTCACTCTATCTTTGTACATTCTATGCAACCTCTTTATACCGTTGGTACATCCGCTAGTCTCGTTTCCATCAAATATAAAGAAGATAATTCATATAGCAATCATCAGCAAGAGCCTGCTTCTATAAAGCCAAGAAGACGTCGCTTGTTTAGTCATAACAATAACAATAATACTAATAATAATCACCATAGTAACAATAATAGTAGTAATCACCATAGTAATAACAACACGATAAATCACAATAGTAATACAGCAACAGTGAATATGAATCATACTCATCTTTTAAACAATATCAATGAATCGGACGAGGAGCAGCAGCACAAAACACCTTCTCTCTCCAGTTCTTCCTCTAGTAACAACCATCACTCCACCTCATCCTCTATCCCCATTCCCAACAATGCCAAGCATAGCGACGATATTGCCACTGTCATGCCAACACCCACCCTCTCCTTTCTTGCACGTAGTCACACGCTAGGTCGAAGCAACACCAAAAAACCAAAATCCAACATTACAAAAACAAATTCCAGTTTTGTACAAAAGATCATTACAAACGACCAACTTGCCAAGATTCTTGTTTCACGAACAAGTCAAGATACAAACTTATTTTATAATTGTGGGACGAGTTTTATATGGATGGATGGCTCAGGACATCCAAAGGTAAGAAATCAAAAACAAAAATCCATTTGTTTTTCTTATTCATTATTTTATGAAAATAGGAACCTCTTTCTCGCATTATTTTTGCAAGGGCTTGTCCAACGTCACACGATGTGAATATGCTAACGCGGGGTGCAGATCATTTAGATATCATTATTGGCTTTACATCGGGTGATATTATGTGGTTTGACCCTTTGTGCAACAAATACGGTCGAATTAATAAAGGTGTAAGTAGTAAAAGATCCATCTAGTCAAAACCAAAAAACTAATACATGTCCCATAAAAGGGTGTTATGAATTCATCCGCTATTACAATGATTAAATGGTTACCGGGATACGAGAATTTATTCATGGCTTCATTTCAAGATGGCACAGTCATGTTGTTTGATAAGGAAAAGGAAGACGAGCATTTTCATCCTGGTGATGGGAAAAAATCATCTCCATCCATTATTGATAAAACAATGTAAGTTCTCAAGTCAGTGATATTTCATGTATTTATGATTTCCTCTAGGTTTAAAGTATCAAAACCATTTCAAAAACATGCTACTAAATTCAATCCAATCTCACATTGGAAATTATCAAATCGATCCATAACAGGTAAAGTACAACATTTAAAATGTCATAAAACCTTAAATCGATTAAACCCTTTTATCAATAGCCTTTGCTTTCTCACCTGATTGTCAGCATGTTGCTATTGTTGGTTTAGATGGTGTGCTAAGAGTCGTGAATATTCTGCATGAAATGTAAATTCACGTCGGCTAAAGCCCATAAGTTATTTAACAAAACATACTTTTTATAGATTGTTGGATGTGTATGAATCCTACTATGGTGGTTTAACTTGTGTTGCATGGAGTCCTGATGGAAAATACATACTGGTAAATTATAATGATTAAACTAATACCCCCTTCTTATATCTAACGTCTGGAAATTAGACTGGTGGACAAGATGATCTTGTGACGATTTGGGCATTTCGGGAACAACGCATCGTCGCGCGCTGTCAAGGTCACAGTTCATGGGTCACTTCTATTGCATTTGATCCATACCGTTGCGATGAAAAGATTTATAGATTTGCTAGTGTGGGCGAGGATGGAAAGTTGATATTATGGGACTTTTCAGTCAATGCACTACATAAACCTAAAACAGTAAGTGATTGAAACATCTATCTCATCTCCTATATTGACACCCCCCTTTTTTTTAGAAGGCAGGAGGGAATAATAGAAATAGAAGTACGTCTCTCTCCTCATTGAATAATAATCCAAATGGTATCATTGCAAACAATAGAGCTATTGTTCACCCAGTCCCATCAAAAACGCAGGTCGCATTCTTACAACCTACCATGGTCAAATCGATACATGGTGATCCCTGTTCAGGCGTCTATTTTAGAGAAGACGTCATTGTCACTACAGATAAAAGAGGGAAAGTGAATATATGGCAAAGGCCTCCTTAGTATAAAGATAGTGATAATAATAATAATAATAATAATAAAAAGTACTATAAATATGATGTAAGAGTAGTAGAGGTTTTCTTTTTTATTGTGTGTGGATAAGTCAAGTTGAATGCAAAATCCCCAAAACAGAGATTTTAGGTTCATTTCTTTTATTCCTGGAATACAAAATGAACAAAAATAGAGGATTACGTAATCTTATGATGCAAAACTAGCCATCCCCAGGATCATAAGATCTTCTAAACTTAACTGGCTTTTATGTCTAAAAGAAGGGAAGAAAGAGAAATGAAAATTGTTTATCGCTTTCCTCGCAAGTGGTTTAAAAAAAAAGGGGGGGTATCCATGATATGGTTAATGATTAAGGAGCGAACTGCTTGCTTTTCTAGAATGAGCGTGCTACAAATAAGTTTAAAATCTAATAAAGTCTGTGTAATTACTGTGGCCAAGATCAAATCGTTTGCTAGGATGAAAAATGTATTCAGTCAGGATACTACCAAACAAAAATAGAAGTGATAAGGATATTCCTTATAAAATAGTTGAAAGAGATACGTAATATTGTAGGGAAATACTTTTTAACGCTTTACAGCCTTAGGCTAATACTGTGAGTTATGAAGTTTTTTTTATTATGTGACGAGAAGGTCACAATACTAGATTTGAGTACAAGCATAGAAATTCAGTGCAAGACGTCCATGTGCTGGAATTAGATAATGCCTGTATTAACATGATTCAGAACTTTCAGAGTTTAAGTAACACTTTGCTTTTTTTTTTTAAGTTCAGAAAGGTTGATGAGAACATTGTATATCGTTTGAAATATTGAGCATGTAAAAACAAGTTTATTTATGAAAGCAAGTGGCAGTTGTATCGACCTTAAGATATTGTATTGTGAAATACAATAAAGTCATATCATTATTAAAATAGGTTAAGAATTTTCAAATGGTAAGCAACAATACAACTAGTAATAAAAGTGTCTGATAGCACGTTGCACCTTTTAAGTCGTAACATCCAAGCCATAATAAGTGTAATTTTGATGAGGATGATGGTAAAAATCGGTACAAAGTCAAGTAGTCGAGTGTATCTTGTTTTGATATCAGTCAAGTGAGCAGACCTCCCCTAAAGTCAATATACTTGTTGCGATAAAAACGCTTCGATACAGCTTCTCTACCGCTTTTTTATTCGATTCTGTTAAATGAGCATACTAATATGAGGCGATGGGTGAGGAAATCAAGGGAATAAATCCAAAGTCATCAGCTTCTACACCTCCTGATTTTTCCAATCCAGATACCGCATCATCTTTTTGAATCATATCACCCAAGGCTTAATAAGCAGTATTTTGTTGAAGACAGCGGTAAAAATAAGACCAAGTTCTCGATTTTCCATTGTTTGTTTACGCTTTGGCAGCACTCTGGTTGGGACAGACGATCGTAAGCGTTTGTAGCGATTTTACTCTAGCTGAAGCTCAAGAAGATGCTTTTGGGAATTGGTTTTTCAATTTATTTAAGAATATGTTTGTCTACCGCCTTTTGTTCTAGTAATACAAATGAAAAATTGAAGACGTACAGATTGCTATTTTCTTGGATATCTTTACATACACTACACTTTTCACTACAAATTAAATTAGAGCGCTATCTTTTGGAAAATAAAAGATCAAACATGACGTTGATTGTTCTTACCTTTTACAAAGAACCAAAATGTGTTGATAAAAATTAAGTAACATAAAGAGAGAGAGAGATCCTCCCCTGATTTCTTTTTATAAAGCCATTTTCATTGTTGTCACAAATAAAAGAGCTGGACCTTGAAAAGTGATGGTTTGCTATGAAATCTAACAATAATAAAAGTAAGTATCGTATTCAGTATATACTATCAAGAGGTATATGATTTACCATATTTTGAGGAAGCTGTGCTCATTTTGGCTGAAAGGAAGGAGGTACGTTTTTTGTTTATTACATTGAAGTGAGAAAAAAGCACTTTCACTCTTGTTTATATTTTCCTTTTTTTTTTTTTGGAAATTCAGA
>VCJC01003531.1:26824-76552 GCA_024140195.1 Backusella luteola
GTAAATGTTAATGTTGGTACTCCAGGGACATATAATTTTGTAAACTGTTTAGCAATATTTTTTTTTGTTGGCTTAAAAATAAAGAAAAATAGAGGATATAAATAAAACGTATGGTATTCAATGTCTTGATATAGAGTAAGGACATTGGAGCTTTAGCCAAGCTGTTATTTACTTGGCAAACATAATCATGTTGACTTCGTTGATTATTTTGCGGGTTGGAGATTTATTTGAATAACTCAAGGTCCCACTTTTATCAACATCACCATAAGTGGTTGCACATCATGTATAGTGAACTGCACAAAAATTCTCAGCAAGTATAAAAATAAAATCTAAGATGAAGGTCTAAATTGTAATATTTCATTTTAAAGAGTTCCATAATCAAGTTACAATAAATCCATATAAAGAATTTGATATAATAATTTAAACCAGAACATTAAGAGTAGTAGTAAGTTGGAATTTTTCATTTTGAAAATACCCATTCTACCTC
This sequence comes from Backusella luteola, assembly GCA_024140195.1. Lineage (NCBI taxonomy): Eukaryota > Fungi > Mucoromycota > Mucoromycetes > Mucorales > Backusellaceae > Backusella > Backusella luteola. Next base: position 27,312 of record VCJC01003531.1, read on the forward strand.
CAAAAGATAGCTTACAAATATCTGAGATATTACTAAAAATTCCATGGAGCCTGGGGTATGACTGACACACCTATGCTTTGTAATTTCGGAGTATTTGTAAGGTAGCTTATAGAGAACAATAAAGGTAGTGGTAACAGAAATTTACATCAATGATACTTATATATAAATATAAGATAAGATAATGCAGGTTATGTCAACCTACTCTAAATTTCTGTACTTTTAGATTTACAATTTCATAGTTGCTGTTATATCCTAGCTGTTATAGCTACCGGTAACTGAATAGTACAGGATGGACTACCAAGAACCAAAAACGAATAACCGTTTATTTCATAAAAAAAGCTATTGTTGTTGCTTTTATATTTTTAGTGTAACTCTTTAATGTTTCAATTGAATAATATTATTAATCTCATACAGTAACCATGACTTTATCGAAAACTTAAACTATGACCTGTACATGACCTTGAATTCAAAAAAATGAGACGGTACTATTGTAGAAAATGAAAGCATGCTTAATTTGTCATCTGAACGGAGTTTTAAGCTCGTTACAGTAGTGATCGAGGCATTCTTTGACAAACAATGCCAATTCATAACTACTAATTTTCACTTTCTTAACACACAAAAAGAAGAAGGAAAAATAAACGCCAAAACAAATATTAGCTAAAAAAGTAAAAAAATTCTAGTATGTAAGCTCTAATAGTCTATCATAAAACAATACAGTTAAAGAGTGTTAGTTTTGTGGTAATAAATGAAATATTTGAATAGTCTATTTGCCTTTATATCTTACTTTTAATCCGCACAAAAACCTTAAGTCGCCCTCCAAAAAATAAAAGTTCATATGTTTGAACTACCTTCTTTGTTTTATGTATGACAGTACCAATAAAATACCGCGGTTGTTCTTAATAGAATAAACCCCATATATTATCTTATCTAAACTACTTTCCCTGAAATTGACTTGTACGAGATTGTGAATGTATAAATATAATTCTTTTCTTTCTTTATCCAATTGGTTCAGCTACTCAGTAAACTGAGGTTAGCATCAAAAATCGAGAAATCAATTACAGCTTTGGCATTCAATTAAACTCAGATTCTAATCACGATTTTCGAGTAACATGTATCCCTTTGGGTCTTGACCAAAATTAGCATTTACAAGCCAAGCGCGATATCGGAATTTCTTCAAGATCAAAATCTTAATTGCTCATATCATTTCTTTCTCTTTAAATCTAATTAATAAATTTGATTCTCTCACGATAAAGAGGGAAAATCTGGCAGTTTTATGATTTTTCAGTTATTTGCCCATGTTGTTTTAATTTACATGGTTCAGCGTCGCCTTGCTAAATTAAATTAATTTTTTTAACCTAAATGCCAATAGAGTTTTTATCGCGAAAAGTAAACCTTAGGCAAAAGCCGGCAAGTTACTGAAACGAAGGCACTCTTCGGGTAAGTATGTATGCAAATATTTTGTTGAGTAACTTTATTATGCTGCAGGAGTACAACATAATTAAAATTCTTCATAAATTGGATCAAGGAAGGCATAAAGAAATCTGTATGTTTGAATTTAAACTCTTTATGTATTTTTTAGCAGCAAACATAACATCATATTACAATGAATAAAGGATCATAAAGCAATAGCATCACTTTATGTACTAGGCTATTGTGTTAGTAGTTTGGTTTTTTCTTTTCTCTTAATTTTATTTATACACACTTGCAATAAACATAGTTTAGTAACATGTGCTCACGTTTTAATAAAACATGCATCTACTATGCATTTAGATAAACAATGAATTCTTCCTTGATCCATTACTTGCAATTAGCATACTAATTTTTGACGTTACTATCTTCACAATTTATTAGTGAAATTCAACTGTTGGTTTTTGTGAAGAGTATAGAGCGATTTGATAATAATGCGGCTTTACTAAAAGCGAACCAGCTTAGATCAATAGCTAAATCGAATTAAAATAAAATGAATTAAGTAGTCAAATTTTAGAATTTGCACAACATCTTTAAGTTAACCAATCAAAAATAAACCGTCCACTTTCAATTGTTCTATTTTCTTTTTTAATGGAAGATAGGTTTTAGGTTCCAAGAGACGTGTATCTAGAGGCTCTTATGTCCCTTCTGTGTAGAAAATCGGCATATTCTAGAAAACTGCATGTTTAAAATACAAAAATACGCAAATATGCCACCAAATAAGAGACACCATTTCAATGATCACCAACATCTGGCCCTTTTATGTACTTTTGGAATATGTTATATGGTTATATGCATTTATTTTTGTGGTTCTATTCATTCAATTTATGGGGATAATGTAAATATAACAATCAGTGATAACAAAGTGAAAACTAATAATTCGTGGTTATGTTTGTGAAAAAAAGTAAAAATTAAAAAAAGTACAAATGTCTATATATAATTTATTCCTCATCGTTATCCTGTTCAATGAGTTTAGCATAGTCCTCATATGTTGCAAATGTGGGGAGTTTTTCCTTCTTCTGCTTCTTCTTTTTAGGTTTGCTAATCTCCTCATCCTCATCGTCTGAGGCCAAGCGTTTATTTTGTCCCTCTTCTTCATCATCAAAGTCTTCCATATCTGAAGCATTCATCAACTCAAGGCTATCCATTCCTTCAAAGTCATCAGCGTCTGAACCAGCTTCACTTGCTTCTTCGAGGTTTAATTCTTCACCATCCTCATTCTCGTCTTCATCGTCATCGTCCATTAGTAATGCGCGCATAGCCTCATCGTCTTCTGAGTCTTCATCATCCAGTAAATCAGCATCCTCATCTTCCTCGTCTAAACCTCCAGGAACCGATGCCATCATAGCACGCCATACTTCATCTTCATCGTCATCAGAGTCGTCTCCATTGGATTTTTTAGACTTCTTGGTTTTATCTTCTCCACTGATGAGAGCTTTTTGGTTGAAGTATTTGTGGAAAAACACCTATTTTAAAAGAAATAGGGGAAAAAATGAGACGTGTGTTTTTTTTAACTAAATGTAAGTATCATCCATCATTACCTCATCTGCAGAAACATTTTCCAATTTCTTTTTCATGAAAGTTTCAGAATTGAGAAGTGTCGATCCAGGCTTAATACTACTTCCACGACTAAACATAATACCGCCATCGCTACGAGCACCGAGAGGCTGCATGATAGATTTACCTTTTGTGGAAATGTTTTTCTTTGCATTACGGTAAACAAATTTATCCAAAAAGTGCATTAGAGTGAATTGTTGCAAGTCAGGCTGATTGGTAATAGGTTCACCAGTGAATAATGAGTCTGTGTATTTTACAATTGAGGGGTGGTAATGTGATTTAAATGGAATCTATAGAGTATCTGTTAATAAATCCAGTTCACTTGTTCTTATCAGAATGGTGAATTCATACCAATTCCCAAAGACAACTCTTCTCGGCGTTACTGAATCTAGGATCACGCTTTCTACCATCATAATAAGAGTTTGTGCTGGCGCTAGTTTCCTGCTTTGGTTTATTTTCTTCGTCATCATCTTCGGGGGCATCGACAAAGTGCTCTTCATCATCGTCTTCTTCGGGTGTAACCAACATGGTTCTTAATCCAGGCTGAGCCTCCAGTAACTAATTTAATAAATATAAGTAAAAGCTCATAGATATAATCCAGCTTATTATTTTACCTGGCTTAAAAGGAAAAATATACCAGATACAAATGCTGGTTGATTACGAGCAGCAATTTGGACCATACGCTTAATATATGCCTTCACTCTACGAATATCGGAATCTGCACGAAGGGCTTTGAAGAGCAAGTTGAGATATAGAGATTGCTTTGATGAATGACTGACTCTGGGATCTAATAAAGATTCATATAAAGTACGATAGAAGCGATCAGAGACACTTTCTTTGGATAACGAGATGGTGAAAATAAGATTGAGTGCTTGAACTGCTGCATTGAATGTACCGATGTGTGTGATTTTAAACAATACTTCTATATGCTTTTCGACACTATTCATGTATAGAGATGGTTAATTCAGCATTATAAATCTACCTGTTTTTTTTTAAGTTTGGTTACTTACATTTCATCTGAAATGTCAGCAAAGTGGAAAGCACGGTTAACACCAGTCAAAATACCAGCAAGCATCTTTGATTGATGATCTTCTATTTCCATTTCTGCCTTCTCTTGTTTCTTCTCCTTTGCCTTTCTTTTTTCGCTCTTTTTTTCTGGTTCCTCCTCATCTTGCTTCTGATTCTTCTTTTTCAATTCCTCCTTTTCATCTTCTTCCACAATCTTCAAGAGTCTTCTGAAGAAAATAAAATATATTTCGATGAGTTTGTTTGCGACTGCAGTATCCCTTCCGGTTAAAATTGTCTGATTCAATGAGATGATGGCGTAATATTGTGCTCTTTCGGTGATATTTGGACGGAGCAAAAGTTGTTCCATTTCCCTAGTGACAACCATTTTCATGCCAGGATGTTGAACAAGTAATTCAATGATCATTTGGGAAGTCTTTGAAGCGACTTTGTTGTCAGAATCACCCAACTTATTGATAAGCAGTTTAAGCAAATTCTGTTCTTGCTCAGGTTTATGGGATAATAAGTCGTTGATACAAGTTACCATATTGTTGCGCACGTGCATTAATGTATCGCGAGATAATTCCTAAAAGTAATGTTGCCAGTTTAGCCGAGGTGTTTCTATAACAGCCAAGTGATTTTATAAGTTTGACTTACTTCAATTAGCTTGATGTATTCAAGGAAGGTCTTTTTGAGATGATCTTCGAATGCCCACAACAAAAGATGGAGATCAGTGACATCCTTGGATGCTAATGGTCTGTCGGCAAAGTAAATAAGTTTACGATCAGGCAATACGGAACCAATGAATAAATCCTTCATGCTAGTAACTGCCATAACACATTCGTTTCTACCCTTCTTTCTTCCCATAGACATCAATGTATCCAATGTTTTGACTTCATGAAGAGGAGATTCACGGAACATCAAAGTCAATGCAGATACCTTATCGTTAAGTGTACCAGATGTAATAATGTTCGACATGAAGCTATGGTTAGACGATGTCAACAAAGGATGCTTCTCAGCTTTAGTGTTTTCTTCGGTCAATAAGTTGCGTGAATAGCTGTATTTTTCAGCTAATTCGGTAGGTGTCAAGCGTTCGACATTTTCGACGGAAACTGCACTCAGTTCAACTTTATACCAAAAAGGAGTGGGCTCTACAAGCTAGTAAAAAGGTTTAAGCACTGCTGCTGGAAAATAAAAGGTTTCTACTGTACTTACAACTTTTCTACTATTTGATTTGGTGGGATGAATCTTCATTGGTTCTTCTTCCTCCACTTCCTCCTCTTCTTCTTCTTCCTCCTCCTCCTCTTCTTCTTCTTCCTCCTCCTCTTCCTCTTCATCATCTTCCTCCTCTGTCTCTACTTCACTTTCATATTTATCAGCAGATAAACCAATACTTTTCATAAAGCTTTCCAATTCTTTTGTAAGAGGTGCCTAAAAAGAAGAATAAACAAATAAGGGTTATAAAAAATCGAATTATCCTTGAGTTCTCTGTGCTTACTTCGTCCTTTACAGACATATTAGTTACAAGTTCGTCACTTGTATCAACATCGATGTTCTCGAGATATTTGAGGTCGCCCTTAGTTCCACCAAGAGTCAAAATCATCTCGCTAAGTTTGTCATTATCGGTCGTCTTTGAAGGTTGGTTCTCGTCCTTGTTCTTTGTGGAGGCTTTTAAGTCCTGTTTGTTCTTCTTTTCAAAAGCCTTCTTTTGTGGCTTCTGTGGTTGCTTTTGCTGTCCCTTTTTATTCTTCTTATCGATCTTTGACATCTTTTTGATTCAATTTGCAAGAAAATAAAAGCTACAAGCAGAGAAAAAAAATGACAATCATGATTTTATTTCATTGTGACAGCTTTCTCTTGCTAAGCCTCAAAAAATTTTCAAGAAAATCTCAAATGCATGAAAATTATTTTTCAGAGGGCGTTTTTCTTTTACAGAATAAAACGTCGTTTAGGTTTTTATTAATTAGTTTTTGGTATTTATAACGTCGTTATCGACTTTTGAATTCGTCTTGGAGCATTTCTAATGAATCAATTTTAAACGATTAAAACATTTGTACGGAAAATGTGATAGAATACTAAAATTACCTTGCCAGATGCCATGCGAGAGTGTATCTTCTACTATATCGCTTCCTATTGGACTAGCAATGTCTTCATCACCGTCACTTATATCGTGATCTGAATTGATATCAAAGGTGTGTCTTTTTGTTTTATACATAATGATTTTATCAGTTCTACACGTCTTTAAATTTATGCTCGTATTTCGCACTTACGGGAATCTCGGTGAAATGGGTGTCATCACCTCGCCTGTGTAAGAAATAGCACCATATGAACCATTTTCACTGGTTGGCGTGTATGGTGATACTGGAGTCACTGCACCGTCCAAATCAGTCAAGAGTTGTCCAACGTCACTGTTGTCAACGACAATAGATGGCACTAAAAACAAAAAGTTAGTATTACATAATATAAAACACAATGGGCTGTTTGTTATTTACAGTTCTCAGCTCTTGCTTTTGCTTGTCTTTTTTGTTCTAAATATTGTAAAAACTTTTTACGCAACACAACTGTTTCGATAAGTCCTCTAACACGATCAATTGAACTTAAAGTATGAATTGCTTCTTCTTTTTTACGGTTTTCTAAGAGTTCTTCCAAACTATTCCAAAATATCATTTGTTAAATAAGTTCAAGATTAAAAACAGGTAACACACTTACACAAGGGCATTTTCGGGAATAATCAGCTTTCTTTGTGCGAGCATGAGTAACATTTGATTAAACGAAACACCCTTGGTTGAAGATTCTATCAGAGCAGTTTCCTAGATGGAAGGGAAGTGTAAAGTTAGCGAAATTGTACGCTTAATTCAATTTGTAGAGCCTCTTACCCAATATATTTTCTCTAAGTCATTTCTTCTTCTATGCAACTCGGCGCTGTCTAGTTCTCTTAGCTTTCTATTTAGGGTATCGATATTGATGCGAACTTGATAAGGATCAGAGCTGGCACTGCCTACCGTTTCCGGTAGTGCAGACTCTTTCACAAGATTTTTATAGGAATACTCGGGATCAAATACACGGACTGTAAAAATACCTCCTAGTTTCTATTATATTTTTTTGTAAGTATATTTTTTTCCTAAGATAATGGTCACCAGCAGGGAATTTTCTTACCCTCCAGAAGGACATGTAATCTTCTGACTTTATATAACCTGTTCTTTCGTTATCAAATGCAGCCCAAGTCATCTTGAACGTAAAGAGAGAGAAAAAAGGTTAAGGATAATGTTTGCAATATAGTTAGTTATCTTTTTCTTTTTTTTTGTCTGAAATAAAAGGATATTTTCTAATTTCATCGCGGTTGAACAGAGAAAAGTTGGCTTGAATTTGATAGACGTATGAAAAATTATCAGCTACCACAGCTACAAAAATAGCAGTGAATATATACATCGAGATGATATTGAACGTCAAGAACAAAAAGTATGCCCAACGAAGCGAACCACAATCAGAATCAAGATAGTTATCAGCAACAACACAGTTAGGGTATTCAATTGTAAAATCGTGCATCACTGTATTCCATCCTTCACTAAATCAAATAAGACGTATGTGAGCAAATAATACCATGCAAACCAATAAGTATATATACTAACCCAGTGGAGTAGCGGACAAGTGAGATCATTGTACTTTGATACGTTCTAAAGTTAACGTATTCTCCAACAGCAGTTGGTCCGTATTTGGTTAAACCAAATATTTGCATAAACATAATGGTATATGTAGTCAACACAACGAACCACACTGCAAATACATTTGCAATCTGATATGTCGATGCTCTAAATGAAGAATACAAGTAAATAAGTATAAAAAATGCATCGTGTCTACAAAGTAAAATACTTTACGCCATGGTTGTAAACAGCTGGTTGAGACTGTCACTTCGTTGAACAAGCTTGAAACATAATGCTGTCATAAACATCTTTTGAGCTTGTACATTGATCTGTAAGTTGGGATTTCCTAATTGAATAATGGCAGTCATAAAACTACCAATCACTATAACTAAATCAAAGAGATTCCAAAGATTTTTTCTAAAGGAATTCCAGCCTAAACCCAGTAGTTTGATAACAACTTCTATCCAATATATAAATATGAAAACCAGATAGATGTAAACTTAATAAATAACAAAAAATACATAAGTTAGCATAAATACACAAGTAATGTTTTCAGTAGTTTAAACACATACTTTTGATACGACTCCAGCCTTCTGATCCATTATCCAAACCCAAGCTATCTGAATCACTTAGAGAATCTGTGCAGAGAAACAAGATATTTAAGGTGATGATCACCGTCATAAATTTATAGAAACGGCCACGCTTTTCAACGGTTAAATCAAAGCAGAATTTACGAAGAGGAAAGGTAGGTGCCACTTTTGGTCTCTTTGCAGGACGAATCTGATTCAGGAGCTTTTTAAGATCAAGCCAACGCCGTTGATCACTTGTCATATAGGCTGTGCCGTTTCTCTTTGTAAAATTTTCAATAACCACACCCAAAAAGAGCGAAATGACGAAAACTGAGCCTGCCAAATTGTAAACCATAAAGAAGATGCCCCATATTTGACTTGCATCCTGTTCTAGATTTTCGTCTTTGCTTGTAATTGACATACTGGTTGCCAAAACATCAGTCCAGCCTTCACCACTTGCAATTTCAAAAAGAATTAAAAGCGATTTCCAGAATGAATCAAAGCTATAAACGTAAGGATTGTCCCAAATACGAGGAATATAAATTGATGTTTCTTCGGGCATGGGTTGTAGTGTGTCAAGTCTGTTTTCAGAAATGCATGCGCTCATTCCGGATGTACCGTCATCGTTACAGGTATAAAAAAGACCCATGAATATGTTTTGTCCATAAAGTGCAAATGGAACAATGAGACAAACACCAAGTACAGCTGCATCCAAGATACGGGGTAAACCAGTCACCAGAATGGCTGAAAAAGTATCTTTGGCAGGACCCAATAAGTTAATTAGACGGAGTGCTCGAAGTGCTTTGAATGCACGGAAACCGCGCTCAAGACCAGTAGCACCTGCAAATCTACCAAAGTTTGACATGTACAAGGTGATTAACACAAAAAGATCAAGCATATTCCATCCATTAAGCAAGTATGCATTTGGTGTTAGCAATAAACCATCAGCGATAACCTTGACAGCAAACTCAATGGTAAATATAACGGTGAATGCCCAATCAGAATAGACGAACGGCATAATGGCCGCTGGATCGCTACGATGCTCAAATTGGTAAACTGGAGAGTTGTAGATGGTGAGAACCACATTTGCAATAACACAGCATGTGATAATTGTTGAAAAGATCACACTTCCCCAATAGGATGCCTGTGTACCGAAAATACGCTCGCCTCGACTAGGCTGAACAACAAGTTGACACCAGCGTCTAATATAGGTATTGTTGCCAAAGATATAGAGCGATTTATCGTATGTTGGATGGGCCTTGATAAAGTCTTGTTTCAGTGCTTTTCGTTCCTCCAAATCCAAATCTTCGGCTTCTTGATTTCTATTTGCTACTGATTCGCGAAGCTGAGGATCCACCAAGAACTTTAAAGATCGAGGTTCATTTATATTATTTGTTCCGTCTTTCTTCTTAAAGTCATAGAAGGTACCGACTTGTTCAAACACATGCTCTCCATCTAGTTGCAGACTGATTCGTGAATTGGATGAATTTTGATGGTTAAACATGTTCTGGTTCCTTTTATCAGGGAATAAGTGGCCTAGGAAATTTCGAATCTTCCCTAATCCATTGTCCTTTGTAGCGTCATGAACTGGAGGAGGTCTTCCAAAAGCAACAGATATGCGCTAAATAGTTTTTTTTAACAGAAATATGATGTATACATAGAAAATAGAACATACATTATTATTATTAACTGGTTGTACAACTGGAACCTGGGTTGATTCATTCATAAATTCACGGACGATATTCTTCTGTACAGATAAGAGTAAATTATTGGGTATGCTTGTGATATTCAATCCCTTGGGTTTAGGTTTAAAATAACGGTATATATTCCATCTGCTAATCACATTTTTCTTGCTTCGTTCACTTTCGGTTCTCTCCATAAAGTTCTGCACCTGTTTTTGTCTTTTATCTTCTTCAGCAATTTCGAAATTCTCCATCAGCACAGCAATAAACATGTTAACCAAGACAACTACAAAAAATGTTGGTTAGTACTTTATAATAAATAGAAAGAAAAAAAATTACAATTTGAAAAGGCAAACCAAAACACCAAGAAAAGCGCATAAATAACAGTATTATGATCATTTGCACCAGCTTCCATCACATCATAGAGCACCGTTGTCCAATTTTCACCAGAGAAGAGTTGATACAATGCTGCAAATGAGTTGTAAATAGAAAAGAATCTCATTTCATCTGCATCATCACCATTCATAATTCCCTCAAATAATTGGAAGGCCTATTTTTTATTTATTTTTATGGGATATAAGTAAAACTATAGAATTTTTATTATTTTCATCATTACTTACAATAATAGAACAGAGTAATGTCGCGAGTACAATAAAGAAGGATAAATTAATGAGACCATGGACACTTCCTAAAATGCGAGACTATAAAAAGAATATAAACATACATGTCATTAAATAGAAGATTGAATTTTTATATACCATTAATGATCGAAGTCGAGGCACAGCCACCACAAGCCTATAGATTCTCAAAACTTGAAATCCTGTAAACCAAACATAGACCAGATGGTGTGCTTTGATTGTAGGTATTTGTATAATTGACGTTATCACAGCAATAATAAAATCAGTAAAGTTCATCTTGTCTTTAAAAAATGTCACCAATTGCTTTCTTTGACTAAACATTCTAATCAGAATCTCCATTAAAAATGCAAGAGTGAATATCGTTTCAGCCATATCTAAAAAAAAAAAAACCAAAATTTAGACTAGGTTCAATCTGTGTCAACATCTCTAATTCATCTTTTACCCAAAGCGTCGAGTGTCTCCAGTGACATATCATTGTCTTTGGTGGCCATTGTTATCAAGTCAACTGCAACGAGAAATACCCAAAATGGTTGTGTATACATCACAAACAGCATCGACTTTGATATACGTTTCTTTACTTGGATTTGTTTATCTTCTGAGAATGCCCAACTTCCATCCTTCTCATCAGCTGCTAATACTGGCTTTGCACTAATAACAAAATTAAGTATTTTACGCATGTCAATAGAGCGATGGTGCTTACTTTGAATTTGTAAACGCCGAGTGTTGTGAATCTTCGCGCACTTTTGCAAACATTTCAGTAATCACAGCAATGAAAAGATTGATAAGCCAAAAGTTCATTACAATGACAATGATAATAAAGTATAAACTAGCGACAAAATACTCTGCATCCATCACGTCGTACATTCTATCCGTCCATGATTGCACTATAGGCCAGTCATATCAGTCAAAAAATATCCGTTTTTCTTTTAAAAAAGTATGTTTATACTTTACCACCAGCAATAATAGTTACCATTAACATGGATGAGAAGATGTTGTCAAAACTAATTGTACCTCCAAAAGGATTCTCCGTTTCCTAATAAAGAATAAGAAAACAGGGACAAACCGATATTCGTGTTATTTTACCTCACATATCAGTCCCTCTTCACAAATAAACCCTTTTGACCATGGTGCACTCTCCCCTGATTTCAGTCTGTAAGGAACCGGCTGTCCACCACTCATATAGCCACCGCAATATTGTTGTAGTATTTGTATATTGCTAGGGTCATCCGGATCTAAAACCATCATTGTTTAAAAAAGCAACCAACGAATCAAATGTCCTTTCTATTACCTTCCCAAACGCATCGTCTTAGGAAAGAGCCTTTAAAAGATTGTACACCAATAACACTATCAGTTTCGTTTTAGTAAATTAGCGTCAACATTTATGCAAATAACTTACGCAAAAATAACAAAGAAAAACAAAACAAAGAATAACACATTAACCAGTAACGGAGCCGCCTTTTTAAGACTGTTCAGAATCACTTTACTTCCATCCGTCACGTTCAATAGTCTAAGCAGAATAAGAGCAGAAAGCATCTTGAAAACCAATATTCTTCTCGTGTCATCAACTATCTCTTGCTGACTTAGTAAAAGTGCAAAATCAATCCAATAGCCAATAACAGAAACAAAATCAATTCTATTCCAACTATGACGTAAAAATGCTCGAGGTAATTGTTTATTATCTTCTTCGACTACTGGATCAACTGGTTTGGGATTGAAAAATAAGCCATAGACAATAATACGTAGAATGACGGTGATGCTATTGATATCGAAATGAATTCCTCCCCTCCCTTTTTTTGGATGTTGAATAAACCACTTACGTATAACAGCAAAATATTGCAAGGACAATATATTGGTCCCAGCTTTCGCCCCAAGTGCTTGGAGGCTCTGGCTTTGGGTTAGTTCCCCAGCCAACAATCAGTAGGACTGTACCATGCAATGTAATTAGCAGCATAATGACTGATTCTAGCCACCTTTTATTCTTTTTACTCAGCAATGTCTTACTATCGACTTTGAAATGAAATAAGCTTACCTCCAACATAGTAGTTTTGCTATCGCTCTGCGTAATGGGTTGTTTGGAGAAAAGTATCGTAAACTGTTACCGGCCAGTTGTATGTGGTTGTCACTTCCATCTTTGTTATGAATACTATTTATATTTTCAGTTGGTATATTGTTGTTTCTACTATTTGGTACATGATCTGGTTTTGATGTAGTTGGTGTCATGGGTATGGCTTCATCTATAGAATCATTCTCAGTGCTGGCATAGCCGACACTATGTTGATTGTGTTTCTTTGCTTGCTCAGCTTGCTCGTCCATGTCTGAATGCCCAAGTCGCATGGGTAGCTGAGGCGGCTGTTTCGTAAGGTTGTCATTGTTATTCTGTACGTTAACAACTCTTCGGGACATGCGTCTGATCGCTTTCGATACAATCCTAACTGAGTCTTTCCTTCCAAATTGGGCAATGTTACTCAGTCGACGATTGCGTTGATCTACTTTTGGTGAGATGGGCGCGGGTTCAAAAGGCTGGGGCAAGTTGGGTTGTGAGTGTCTGTGTTCCTGATTATAGTTCTCAAATCCAGAAGGGGCTGAGACATTTTCTGTCAACCGTGCTGTGTCTGAAAAATCAATGTCTTCAAAGCTTTCTTGTCCATCATGTAACGAGTCTTTTAACGAAACTATGTCTGCAGAAGCCACTGATTCAGTTTGCGAAGCTGTTCTCTTCATTGGCGCTTCTTCTTTTGGGATGGAGGGACGTCTTGCATATTCGAATTCAGTTGAAAACTCTGCCATGTTCGTGGGTCTCCTCAAGGTTGTGCGAACGCTTGATCTCGCTGAAAGTTGAGATCTATCTTTAGATGCAAATGACATGAACGGTGCTGATTCTGATCTTTCCAGATCATCTTGAGCCATTTGCTTATAAGGGTTGCGAGGAGAAAGCTTATTGATAGAATAACTTCTGTCTGGTGAAGTCATTTTTCAATGACTTTCTTTTTTTATCAGTGTACAAAAAAAAGAAAAAGAAAAGAAGAGTACCAAAGCGAAATAGAGTGTAAAATAGAGAAAGGGAAACGTACAAAGTGTGTATACGAGGAACAAGAAATGATAATAAACGATTAAAATTGTAAAAAAAAATAGGGCTAAAAATAAACAATAATGGATTGGGCTTTAATTGGTGGCATCCAATAACAACTCGATTAGCATCTTTATACATTATCTTTCTCGCTCTCTTTCAGCTGTTAATTAACAGATTATATCTCATTAATAATAAAACAATGTAACTCACTGGGTTGTGCCACTTGAAGTGTAGCGAATGTGAACCCGCTTTCTGTTACTGAATTATAATAGTGCAAGGTAAAAGTATACATGTATAAGCTACTTCTTTTTTTTGGTAGGTCGCATTCTCGTACCAACAGCCACATCCTCAGCAAGTCTTTAAACTAATAACACGCAACGACTGTGTTCTCGTTGTTGAAAGTAGCTAACAATCAACTCAATATCTTATCATTTAAATTAACGAAAAAATGTTTCATATCTTGTAGAAATATAACCCTTTTACTACTCCCTTTTCCTCCTCTGTTGATCTTGCTGAAAACAAGCCAATCAGAGTATTAAACTTCTGATCGTCTTTCCACTTTTAGCAAAGTTAATAGTCAAGATCACTTTGTATTACAAACCGTGCGGAATCGGAAGAGGTTAAAAAAATATCTAATTAGCTGAGAAATAGACACACAAAAAATGCTTAAATGACTTGTTCTTTCTCTCACTTAAGCTTTCTTTCTTTTCTTTCTTTCTTTCATTATCGAAAAAAAAAAGAAAAAAAAAAGTTTGCAGAGATAGAAACAGTCATATCCATGTTCCGATGTAACGCAATGTTGTGTCCACTATAATGGCCTCAGAATCGATGATCCATCATTTTCTCATGCCGAGTCATTCGTTGTTTGTTTTAGTGCAACAAACTTTCAATAACAAATACTTTTCTAAAAGCATATGAGTTCGGCGTTCCGGTGTGTTTTGTTTTTAGATGTGGAAATGTCCAATCATAATTAATCATGCTAATCATTAAGCATCATAAACATCCGAGACGTGAAAAAAAAAATGACTGTTTTTTCCTATGCATTAACGCGAACACTACTCTTTTAGTTGTTGATTACCCATGAAAAAGTCTTACTCAACTGAGTTAAGTGCACAAAAAACTTATAAATGATTGGCCATGATATGACTTTCTTTCTTTCTGGCATTAAAAATTTTTATGTCATAAAAAAAAGAGATTATAAAAAGGTAAACAATCATAAATAGATAAATCTTTTTAGCTTATTTGGCTGAGAATCTCAAGAATAACGTTTTGCATTTATTGTAATAAATAAAATCTTAAATATCTTCTTCCTTCTTATATATATATTAATCATATTAAAATCCGTGAAAACACGTAAGATAACCCTCTCTATGCAAAAATATTGACTCAATCTAACTAGTTTTTGATGCGTTTATAAAGTGGTTTTGGAATCATCTTTGTATTTTAAATATACTATAAAGATACATACATAACAATGTCTTCTAACTTTCCCGTTCCATCATTAAATGCTGGAGGAACTGCGCCTGCTGTCAATATGGGTGCCACTCTTATTCATGCTCCAGCTGCCAATGCGACTCCGCTACCAGAGGCAACTCCACGTTCTTCAAATGCTCCTCATCATCCTGTCACTGCATATGATGATAACGATGTAACTACCGCCACACTTTTAATGAAGGATGGCACTAGTTACCAAGGTATTTCTTTTGGTGCAGAGACAAGTATATCTGGCGAATGTGTATTTCAAACGGGTAAGTTTTTCGTGTAACCAAGGTTGCAAAAAAAAAAATCAAAAAGAAAACTGACTTTGACATGTTTTTTTTACTAGGTATGGTCGGATACCCCGAGTCTCTCACTGATCCTTCTTATCGCGGCCAAATTCTTGTGCTTACATTCCCTTTGATTGGTAACTATGGTGTGCCTTCACGTACGGATATGGATGAACTTCTCAAGGATATACCTAAATACTTTGAGTCCAACGAGATTCATATAGCTGGTTTGATTGTTGGTAATTATGCTCAAGATTACTCGCATTATTTGGCTGCCTCCTCGCTCTCAGTCTGGCTTAAAGAAAATAACGTACCTGCTCTTTACGGTATCGATACAAGAGCAATGACCAAGAAACTTCGTATTGGAGGTGTATCGTTGGCTAAAATCTTATTTCCAAAAGTCGCTTCCACCATGGAAGCTGCAGCCTCTGTTCTTGGCCTTTCTACCTCATCAAGTACCTTACCATCGGAGCGCTGGTTACTTGATTATCAGGATGTGGATTGGGTTGACCCCAACTTGAGAAACTTGGTCGCTGAAGTATCTATCAAACAACCAAAGATATACTCCCCAGATCCTTCCAAAGCATTGAAAACACCTGGAGGCCGTACCATTCGTATTGTAGTAGTTGATATCGGTATCAAGTTTAATCAGATTCGTTGCTTTGTAAAACGCGGTGTTGAGATAAAGCTAGTTCCATGGGACTATGATTTTAATACCGAACCTGAGGATACATATGACGGCCTTTTCCTTTCCAATGGACCTGGTGATCCTACAACCATTGATACTACAATTAGAAATGTCACAACGTTCTTGAAAAACATCAAGAAACCAATTTTTGGCATTTGTTTGGGACATCAAGTAACAGCACTTGCAGCCGGCGCAAAGACGATCAAATTAAAATATGGTAATCGTGGTCAGAACATTCCTTGTACCAATTTGCTTTCAGGCCGTTGCTATATCACGTCTCAAAATCATGGTTATGCTGTAGACACAGAAACATTACCAGAGCAATTTCAAGAGCTTTTTGTGAACGCTAATGATGGCTCCAATGAAGGTATTATCCATAAAACGCTTCCCATCTTCACTGTACAGTTCCATCCCGAGTCAACAGCTGGTCCACGCGATACAGAGTTTTTATTTGATGTCTTCCTTGAGAATGTTAAAGAATGCCTTGAAAAGAAAACTCTCGTACCACCCAGAATGCCAGGAGGTACTCTTGCAGAAAACGTTGCAAAGAATCCAAAGGTTCATGTAAACAAGGTGCTTGTACTTGGTTCTGGTGGTTTATCAATTGGTCAAGCTGGTGAATTTGATTATTCTGGTTCTCAGGCTATCAAGGCGCTGAAGGAAGAAGGAATATACACTGTTTTGATCAATCCCAATATTGCGACAATCCAAACTTCAAAAGGCTTGGCTGACAAGGTGTATTTTCTACCCGTCACACCAGACTTTGTTCGTAAAGTTATCCAGTTTGAAAAGCCTGATGGTATTTATGTTACTTTTGGTGGTCAAACTGCCTTAGGCGTGGGTATTGCATTAAAGGATGAGTTTGAACAGCTTGGTGTCAAAGTCTTGGGTACCCAAATCGACACCATCATTACCACAGAAGACCGTGACTTATTTGCACAGGCTCTTTACGAAATCGATGAAAAATGTGCTCAATCTTCATCAGCTGTTACCGTAGAGGAGGCCCTTGCGGCCGCAAAAACGATAGGCTACCCTGTTATTTGCCGTGCTGCTTATGCACTTGGCGGTTTGGGATCTGGTTTTGCTGACAATGAAAAAGAGCTGGCTGCTCTTTGTAACAAGGCGTTTGCAACTTCGCCACAGGTATTGATTGAAAAGTCAATGAAGGGTTGGAAAGAAATCGAGTATGAGGTTGTTCGTGATTGTCGTGATAATTGTATCACTGTCTGTAATATGGAAAATTTTGATCCGCTTGGTATCCATACTGGTGATTCGATTGTGGTTGCTCCTTCCCAAACACTTTCTGATGAGGACTACAATATGCTCCGTACGACCGCTGTTAATGTCATTCGCCATTTGGGCGTCGTTGGTGAATGTAACATCCAGTATGCTTTGAATCCTTTCTCCAAGGAGTACTGTATTATTGAAGTAAATGCTCGTCTTTCCCGATCTTCTGCTTTGGCTTCCAAGGCAACCGGCTATCCTCTAGCTTTTGTAGCTGCTAAACTGGGTTTGGGTATTCCTTTGAATGAAATTAGAAACAGCGTTACTAAGGTCACTTGTGCTTGCTTTGAGCCATCTCTCGATTATATTGTTGTGAAGATTCCTCGCTGGGATCTTAAGAAGTTTAACCGTGTTAGTACAGCTCTTTCGTCGTCCATGAAATCTGTAGGTGAGGTGATGGCGATTGGCCGAACTTTTGAAGAAACCATTCAAAAAGCAATTCGTGCAGTAGATTATAGTTTTGCTGGTTTTAGTGAGGTAAATTTATTGACCGAGAGATAAAGAGTTTTTATTCTAACACATACTATTAGAACGCTTTTGTTGAAGAGAAGGATGTTGATTTTGAATTGGCCAATCCCTCTGATTTACGCTTGTTTGCTGTTGCAAATGCAATGCACAAGGGCTACTCTGTCGATAAGATCTGGGAAATGACAAAGATTGATAAATGGTTCTTGAACAAACTTATGCATATTGTATCGACCGATGTCCGACTATCTGACTTCAATAAATCTAATGTTCCTGGTAATTTAATTCGCTCTGCAAAGCAACTTGGTTTCTCTGATCGCCAAATTGCTACTCAGCTTAATAGTAATGAGTTATCAGTACGCAAATTGCGCCAAGAATACGGAGTTACACCATTTGTTAAGCAAATTGATACAGGTAAACAAACACCTAAATATATATATTAATTATTCGTGATCTAATAATAATATTCTTTAAAAAAAATAGTCGCTGCTGAATTCCCTGCTTATACAAATTACTTGTACATGACTTACAATGCTGTGGAACACGATGTTGATTTTGAAGATAAGGGTATCATGGTATTAGGCTCTGGTGTCTATCGTATCGGTTCCTCTGTCGAATTTGATTGGTGTGCTGTTCGTGCTATCCGTACTATCCGTGAGAAGGGTATCAAGACGGTGATGGTGAATTATAATCCTGAAACAGTCTCGACTGATTATGATGAAGCGGATAGACTCTATTTCGAAAACATTACTCTGGAACGTGTGCTAGATATCTACGAGATTGAAAAATCTTCAGGTGTTCTTATGTCTATGGGTGGTCAAACACCTAATAACATTGCCCTGCCATTGTATCGACAAAACGTAAAGGTGCTCGGTACCTCACCAGAAATGATTGATAATGCTGAGAATCGTTACAAGTTCTCTCGTATGTGTGATAATATTGGCGTTGATCAGCCTTTGTGGAAGGAGTTGACAAGTTACGAAGAAGCAGAGACATTTTGTGATACTGTCGGTTTCCCAGTTTTGGTTAGACCTTCTTACGTATTGTCTGGTGCTGCTATGAATGTTGTATTTTCAAAAGATGACCTTGCCGCTTATCTTAAAGAAGCTGCTGCTGTTTCTCGCGACCATCCTGTTGTAATCACAAAGTACATTGAAGAAGCGAAGGAAATTGAAATGGATGCTGTTGCACTTGATGGTAAACTTATCATGCATGTCATTTCCGAACATGTAGAAAACGCTGGTGTCCATTCTGGCGATGCTACGCTTGTATTGCCTCCTCAGGATCTTGATCCTGAAACTGTGCGTAAAATTGAAACTGCCACTGCCAAGATTGGACGAGCTTTGAATATCACTGGTCCTTTTAATATTCAATTTATTGCTAAAAATAACGAGATCAAGGTTATTGAATGTAACGTGCGCGCTGCTCGCTCTTATCCATTCGTCTCCAAGGTCATGGGCGTTGACCTGATTGAGATGGCTACTACTGCTATGCTTGGTCTTCCGGTGAAACCTTATCCCCATGTGGATCTTCCTCAGGGCTACGTTGGTATTAAAGTACCTCAGTTCTCTTTCAGTCGTTTGTCAGGTGCCGATCCTATTTTGGGTGTCGAGATGGCATCGACAGGTGAAGTTGCCTGCTTCGGAAAAGACAAATATCAAGCATACATTAAAGCCCTATTAGCCACCGGACTTACTCTTCCCAAGAAGAATATACTGTTTTCTATTGGATCTTACAAAGAAAAGCAGGAAATGCTGCCTTGTGTTCGTAAATTACATGAACTTGGATTTAATATTTTTGCAACAACTGGTACAGCTGATTTTTATCAGGAGCACGATATTCCTGTGAAGCATCTTGATGCATTGGATGGAGAAAATGAAGATGATCTCAAGGCTGAATACTCCCTGCAGCAACATTTATCCAACAACTTGATTGACATGTATATCAATTTACCTTCTCGTAACAAATTCCGTCGTCCAGCATCTTATGTATCTAAAGGTTATCGCTCTCGTCGTATGGCAGTTGATTATTCCGTTCCTCTTTTAACAAATGTCAAATGTGCTAAATTGTTGATCGAAGCAATTGCACGTAAAAAGGAGTTCGAGATTTCCAACATTGATTACAAGACCAGTCATACTCAAGCTATTTTACCCGGTTTGTTTAATATCAACACATTCCTGAACAGCAGTGATGAGTTTAGTGCAATCTCCAAAGCATCTGTTTCTGCTGGTTTCACCACCATCTCTGCCTTTGCGAAAGACGTGGTTAATGATAATACGCTTGACAACCTAAGTGATTTAGCACGCAAATCGGCTTCGACTGATTATCTTTTGAACATTATTGCTACTGCTGAAAATGCTACAGAGGTTGGCAGATATGCTTCAGATGCTGCTGCTGTCTACATCAACACTGATAGAATTGGATCCGGTAAGGTGTCTGTCTTTGATTCGGTATTTTCATCATGGCCAAAATCGCAGTTGATCATCACCGATGCCAAAGGAACTGATTTGGCTTCCATTTTGCTTCTTGCTTCTCTTCATAACCGTATCATTCACGTATCCAATGTTCTTAACAAGAGTGACCTTGCACTTATTGAGATGAGTAAAAAGAAAGGTTTGGCCGTTACATGTGATGTGTCCATATATTCCTTGTTCTTCAAATCCGAGGCCTTCAACAACACCAAGCTTTTGCCTACTAAACACGACCAGCAGGCTTTGTGGAGTAATTTAAGTGTCATTGATTGCTTTGTCATTGGCTCTACTCCAGTAAAACTGGCTAATGAATTAGGAAAGAAGGTGGGTCCTGAGGCAGGTATTCACGAAGCTTTACCATTGCTCTTGTCAGCTGTATCTGAAGGTGTTTTAACTATTGGTGATATCACCAAGCGACTCTACGACAACCCAAGAGCAATCTTTGGTATTTCTGCCCAACCTGATACCTTCATTGAAGTGGTTGTTGATCGCAAGGCCAACTGGCCAGTTAATGAAAACAACTGGTCTCCCTTGGAAGGCTCGACTATTTGTGGATGTGTTGAGCGTGTTGTTATGAATGAAGTTAATATTTTCATGGATGGTGTATTTATCGACGATGCCAAACTTGGTCGCGATGTTTCACTTCAAGCACAGGCTGTCAAGTCTACCGTCACAGAGAATGAACAGGTCAAGAAACCCAAGGAAAGTCGAAAGTTGGCACATGAAATTATGGATTTATCAACAAAGGAGGAAATTGAACAAAGTTCAGTTGCACTCGAAAACACTGCAGTACAAGAAGAGTTGACACCTCGTCGTACAACAGATCCAGTTAAATTGGCAGGTGCTGCTGGCCAACAATTGGTATCTCTCAAGGCACCAAGTTTTGAAATCTCTGCTTCGCTTGCTCGTGTTGTAAGTCGATCTCCTT
The DNA here is from genome assembly GCA_024140195.1 of Backusella luteola. Taxonomy (NCBI): domain Eukaryota; kingdom Fungi; phylum Mucoromycota; class Mucoromycetes; order Mucorales; family Backusellaceae; genus Backusella; species Backusella luteola. The sequence continues at coordinate 48,543 of VCJC01003531.1, forward strand.
TCTACCGAAAGCATATCTTACGCTCGGCTCAATTTGATCGTGATGATCTCCATCTCTTATTTGCAGTTGCCCATGAGATGCGTAACTTAGTGGAGCTTTATGGATCCATCAACATACTTCAAGGTCGTGTTATGAGCACCATGTTTTTTGAACCTTCTACTCGTACTTCATCTTCGTTTGAAGCTGCCATGTATCGCTTAGGTGGTCAGGTAGTATCTGTGAGTGCAACTACCTCCTCTGTTCAAAAGGGTGAATCTCTTGCCGATACTGTACGCACATTGGGCTGTTATGCAGATCTAATTGTCCTCCGTCATCCACAGCCTGGAAGTGCCCAAGTTGCAGCCAAGTATTCAAAAGTACCTGTCATCAATGCTGGTGATGGTATTGGCGAGCATCCTACTCAGGCCTTCCTTGATACATTCACTATCCGTGAAGAACTGGGTACCGTTAATGGGTTGACTATTACTTTGGTTGGTGATCTCAAGAACGGTCGTACCGTACACAGTTTGGTTAAGATCTTGGCATACTACCAAGTGACCTTAAATTACGTTGCTCCAGAGTCCTTGGCGATGCCAAAGGAGGTGACAGAGGAAGTAGCGCGTTCTGGCGTCAAGCAAAATGTTGTTGAGAGCTTGGATGATGTGATTGGAAACACCGATGTTCTGTACATGACAAGAATACAGAAGGAACGCTTTGATACCGAAGACGAATACTTACGTGTTAAGGATGAGTTTATTCTGAACAATAATGTCCTTAGTAAGGCCAAATCACATATGATTGTCATGCATCCTTTGCCTCGTGTTAACGAGATCGAGCCTGAAGTTGATTTCGATCAGAGAGCGGCTTACTTTAGACAAATGCGCTATGGTTTGTTTGTCAGAATGGCTCTACTTGCTCTTGTTTTGGGTACTCATCGCGGTTAAGCATCAATTGCTTCATAACACTTAATATCTTTTTCTTCCTCCTTTTCTCTTGAATAAATTGCACTTTTTAATAAACCATATTTTTATTTTTTATTTTTTTTGAATAAAATACAATTTATTAATTTTAATATATTATTTGGCATATATTATTAAACATAAGAAAGGAAAGGTTATTTAGAATGAACGTTAAAGTGACACTGGCTTAAATATACATATATAAAGTGTCAAGGTTTATGAAAATCCATAATATCGACTTGTTTTATAAACAACACCATCACCTCGGACCAGCAATATACGAATGCGATAATTTGCTGTGTTAACTTCGTTCATTGAGTTTATATTTTCTAAACCTGAAGATTCTAGCAAATCATGTCGAGTAGGCAGTCTGCAAACAAGCATTTCTTTACTTCGATATTCGGTCAATGCTGCCTTAACATCTCCAAACCAGATTTGTAAATCACGTGTGAAGTTTTCGCCAGTTACTGTCATTACCACCGTTTTCTCGTTTCGATCATTCGTTTTGTCTGTATGGGTATCCTGAGATCGATATAGCTTCAGGTGCTTCTTGCTGATCGTTTCATTTGATATAGAGAAATGCATCAAGCAAGGGAAGGGAGTGCTCAGTGGTGCAGTAACAAGTTGCTCATGCTGTGGATTGGAGTTGTCCAGATAAGGTGGTGTCCAAAATGTATATTTTGAGCATTCTTGAAATAAAAAGTGTAATTAGTAACATTCTTTTAATTAACAAGACAAAGGGTACATACCAGTTCCAACAATAGTCCAAACAGATGCATCATTTACATCTTCACACCAGTATGAACCAAGTTCTGCGAGTAATTGATCATTGTTGGCGTTGCTATTATTTTTCTGACTTGCGGCACCGACACCTTTTTTAGTACTTTTATGTTGTTGGGTTGAGCCCATTGCAGGTGATAGACGTGCTTGTATATCATTTAAGCTGCTGACGCGGCGACGGAAACCAGTTCCATCACCATCTGTATCTTCAAACAATCCAGATTGCTGAAAATTATACCCAAATGGGTGATCATCGATCATAGACAATCGTCTTTTGTAGGACATGTTTGTATTATCGGTTGATAAAGATGCTGAAAGGCTAGGCGGAAGCATATTGTTAGGATTATACACTGATATGGGTGGGGTTCGTCTTATGGGAGTGCGGGCATGTGCTGTTTTATGAGTTCCAACAAGGTCGTTGAGGCAGGCGAGATAAGTCGCTGATCCATCAGCTCTTTCAGGCATCTTGTTCATTTCGAATCTTTGATCCGGTAAACCATATTGATTTTGCTGAAAATAAAAATGATTGCTCTCATTTTGGGGATTGGGTCTGTTCCCTGAATTGATAATCTGAAGGGCAACTTTGTGTAGCTGAGATACAGGGTCCCCTAAAACCTCATCCCCGAACTCTCCTCCTCCAGTAAAAGATGGGTCTATGTTATCGGGACTTCGGGCACCCCCTACTACAGTAGATGCCTTGTCAACTTTCCGAACAATCATGACAGGACTTACTAATCCTGTTGTAAGACACTGAAGCACAACATGTTGATTATAGCGAATAGCGAGCGGTTGCTTCGTTCTGTTTTTTAAAGCAATAGTAGGGGGCTCCGGATATGGAATAGTAGGAACGATACTTGGGCAACCGATAAATTCTGCTGCATCACCTCTAGTACCTGATCCATCTGTAGAGGTGTTTTCATTCGAGTCTATTCTCCAAATAATGAACGAGTCCCAGTTGTCTGTCTTGGCCACAAAGCAAGTATCAGCATCAGTAGTGGCACAACCTTTTGTGCTACCAGGATAATCAAAGGAGGCAGATTCTCTACTAGCAGAAGAGACACCAAGGTACCTTGTTGAAACAGTCTGGGAGCGCACTCTATTGAATAAAGATATAATAGTTCCATGATAGATGCATACTATGGTTAAACAGGAGATATTATTAGATAACAAATAAATAATAAAAAAAAAAAAGATTTAAATGCTTTTTACTTACGGTCTACGTTCTTCACACTCTGTCTCTTTTTACTCGGTTTACTAATAACTTTAATAGCTCTGCTTGAAAGTGTACCTAACATAAGACCGTTTGCAAGCTGGATTCTGACAAGACATTCTACTCGTTTGCGCTTTTCATCAGCATCATTGATGAACAGGCGTTTTAGAACACATCTGCCACCAGCCAACGGCTGGCTCGAGTTATTTTGGTACCAGTCCTCAGTAGCAGCTAACTTTGATATTGTGTTACTTTTAACCAGTTCTGTAGTTAGAGCATTTGATGAGGATGGCTGAGCTGTGGTGGAGCCTAAACTTTCTGTCTGACCCACTAGAGTACCTGATCTGTTGTACCATTCTACCCGGCCTTGCTGCTGCTCGGTTGATTCTCCTGATATGCAAATGGTAAGCGATGGTGGGGCACGTATGATACCATAGTTGTCCCTGAAAATAGCTTTTTCTTGAGTACTACGCTGATCAGATGTCATTGCAGGCGTCCACCAATTCATACCAATGAGGGTAATATTGGGTGGTGGGCATAAGAATCTAGAAAGATGTTGATTTAGCTTTTCTCATTTTTTTTAGACAGTTTAGTATAATTTATATTATTGTTGTTTTTTAGTACCTTCTCTCAGTGCCATAACTCTTTTGAGCAACTTTACTTGTCATTATTATTACAGTTCTCTCGCCTGCTGCTACTGGATCAGAAGTTCTGAGATAGGCTTGGATAGCAGGTTTCATTTTTGCTGCATCTGCGGCACCTTGCATCATTCTAGATGATGGAGGTGGGACAATACGAGTTTGAAGTTCTGGATGGTCCAAACTAGAAATAGATCGTCTTTGAAATCGATCAAGATTACCATTGTCACTTGATTGTGATTTTGCTTGGCTTATTTCCGGCTGATATGGGGAGTGAGAGCTTGAAAAGGGTTCGAGATGGGTGTGAAAAGATACACTGTTTGGATGGTTACTCATATTGTTCCCTGTCGTAGATTGATTGGTAGAACTCAATGGAGCTTGAAACTGTGGAATATCTCCAAGTGTTGATGAATTAGGAATCCCACCGGCGGGTGTGACTGTACAAGTTGGACTTGTTGATGGAGAAGTAGGTGGAGAGAACGCGGCATCGAACTGAAGCTGCTGCTGAAAATCAAGACCAAGTGATGTATTTTCAGTAATTGAAGGCTACAGAAGAATAAATTTCTAATCATTTATCGATCGTGAGAAAAAAAAAAGAAGGAATGGGCATTTTACCATGAAAGAATGAGATTGCTCTTTGCGATTGTTGTTGTCTGAGTATTGCATATTGTCTTGTCGGTTTGAATCATCTATTTCTATCGGGTTAAAATACGATATGCTTTGATCACTAGTTTTTATATTCGAATCTCCATGGTTTAAAGACGAAGATGAAGAAAACGAAAATATTGGCGTACTCTCCTATATATGTACATATAATAAAAAAAATATAGAAGGTTGATAAAATACATCAAAGAACGCTTATATGCCTTTTTTTTTTTTGCATTGTTATATGGCATACCTGATCTTTCATAAGCGAATTTTCTGACTCAAAATGGAGTAGATCAAAGAGTAAATAAGGTGGTGGTGTTTCTGATACTTGCTGCTGCTGCTGCTGCTGCTCCATTGTACTCCCTCCAGGTTTATTGGCGTAATTTTCTCTATTGTCCATTGACAGTGGAAACTGTTGTACGTTTTCAAGTTGATTATTTTGATTGCTCCAGGATTGTTCTTGAGAAGTTTTTTGATGTTGCGCGCTCGGTTCAATTAGTTGGATTGGTTGGCCGTAGGACGAATTATTTTTAGGTTCCTTCTCATAAGCAAATGTATGATAATGAAAATCTGGTTTGCGACTCGATACAGTGGAAGTTGATGCTGATTTTTTTGGTTTTTTAAAATTAGGTGTCATTAAAGAAAAGGAGTGATACTCTGACATTTTTATGCCTTTCTTTTTTTCTTTCTTTTTCCTTTTCTTATCCTTATTTTTTATAAATAAAAGAAAGGTCTATGTTGACAAATTAAAACCAAATAATAACGAAGGAAGGAAAGAAAACATAAAAAAGGGGGACCTGAAAACTATGGGAAAAAATAGCGGGATATTGAAAGCTAATGGCTCAGTAACTGGTGGTATCGGGTTCTTAAAAAGGACAGTATGTTTCCCCACAAACCTTAAACCTTGGTATTTACTCTTTGCCTCGACATGATCCTGTGATCCAAGATCTATTACTGATCTCCTATAAACAGTACGGAAAGCATGTATACACGTTTGATAAACAAAACATAAACAAGTCGAATGGTTAAACTTTCAAGATATAGAAACCCGTGGTCTCCATTGGTTTTAGGAAATAATCATTTTGAAGATCATCAGTTCAGTTTTCTCGAATAAAGGTCACATGAGAAAAAAAAAAGGAGCTAAACGTGAAGTGTAGTGTCTTACAAATACTAATAAAAAAGGTGAGAACCCACTTCTGGCTTCATGCTACACTTGAATTATGGACCAATGTAGATCGACTCAAAGAAAACAGTTCTTGCAATCTACCCCACACTGTATCACCTTTGTCACACATGTTAATTCATAACCTTCCAATTGACACGTTTATCGTTGTTTTTTATTCTCAATTTGAACTGCTATTCCCAGGAGATCACCTTTGGTACGTTGTATTTATGAGCTTGCTGCTGCATCAGTTGAAGGTTTGTCGACTGGTTCACCAGCAATGGTTCCTGTAAACGAGTAACAATGAATATTCACGAAACGAGAATGGAAATGTATCTTTTACCTTGGTTGACGAATTCCAACGTAGTCATGACAACCTTCATATCGTTTTCCATAATCTCGGCCCAGTTTTTTACATCGCCAAGCTCCTATAAACTCTAATTAGCAGCTAAGCAAAAGTTAAAATAAAGTAACCATACTTTGAGTGCCATATTGAAGTTATCCACTAATGAAAGCCATTGTTGTGTTTGATTTGCGTAACGAGACGTTTGATTGGCTAACTTTCTAGATTCTTGCTCCAATTCTTTTTGCCATATAAACATCTCAGACACTCTATTCCGATGGATTTATTTTTTTTTAGAATAAATATCAGGAGGAGGGCCATTTTGCGATTATATAACTTTACCCTTCGTTTACATATGTCGTTAAATTGTCGGTCAGCTCATTTGTTGCACTAATTGCATTTTTGCGTAATTGCTCTACATTAAAGATGTTGATGGTTCATGTCTTGTTTATTCTACATGTATTTGAGTAGACTCGTGATTACCATTTTGTTTTTTGGTCTCGCTTTGTTTTTGATTGTGGTTTTTAAGTAACTGAGACAATGAATCAGACATGGCGATTTATGAAATAGATTGTGTAGTTTTTGAAAAAAAAAGCAAAGTGAAAACAAATAAGTGAGTGAGCAAGCAAGCAAGAGCGTGTGACAGCATCCCAACCAATGAAAATCGACGACAGTTGAAATGATGTAAATCCATAAAAAAGTCAAGTACTTGTAGAATATAGACATGTATTTTTTTGCAAAGCAGGTTGCTGTATATGCATCCCACTACATCTAGCGTCATATACCTGTATATGCTTGTATATATATGTAATACCAACCATCATCTTGCTTGCACGTACTACTTTACCTTTATATTTTCTCATCGAATACACGCATTGTACTACACTCTATCAACACCAATGCATGTGTCGATCGATACTGCAGTGGTAGTAAGCACACTACATGTTTGTGCTGTGTCCATCACTCAAAAAGAGAGAGAGATTTGAGTGGACTGGATTTCAATTCCCATCTCAAGACCGTCCAAGTTCAAACACAGTGCACACATATTTTGTTTTTCTTCTTTTTTTTTTTTCTTCTTCTTTTCTCTTACTCTGCACCCACTTTAGACGGCAATAATAGCAACGACCTTCTTGTATATAGAAACCCCGTAGGTTAGAACATGAATAGCAATAATGTCCAGTCCACATTAGATTCTTTTGGAATGGAGAAAACAGCAGCGACACCAATGTTTGAGCTGTCTGGGATTCACGGTAGAATTACGTTGGACAATGTATATTTGAATGGACTACATGCTCTCAAGCGACTGGACATTCGTAATCTGTCAGATCAATCCATTCTTGTCAAAATGCGTTCAAATTTACGGAATCAGATTGCCTTTCAGCTGGACAATGAAAACATTAGCAATCTCCCGGATGCCAACATGTGCAGAGCTTCCACCACCAACACAGTTGCCTGGTCCTGCGAGCGTCTCTCCCAGGACTACCCGTTCAACCAGCTCTTCAACTATGTGAATTATATCGATGAAATCAAATTAGAGCCTGGACAGTCCCGTTCATTTATATTGGCATTTCTTCCAGAGACCTTTTGTGCAGATGACACTGATACAAAGGACGACGACGACGAAGATGCGTTTGATGTTTCCCTGGCGAATGAAGTCGAATCATACTCTATTTTCAACGTCACGGGCAGCTTGTTCTTCTTTGGCTACTACGAAAAGCGAAATTTTGATCTTGATGCGTCCTTGGATGAAAATAAAGATGTGCTCTCCACGTCAAGTTTGGCAGATTATCAAGTGTCGGTTAAGTTTAGGGCGAGCGTCTGCCAGTCGATGCTTTGGACAGACGTTGCAGAAACTGGCCTGAATTTCGACGATTGCGTACTGGGCGAGACGTATTACAAAGACTTTTCCATCCAAAATAGATCTGAGATTGAACTCTATTGGCTATTGAACACTGTAGATCTTTCAAACTTGGACAAGGCCGATTGGATCCAGTTCATTGACATGGAATCAGGCGAGCTCTTGGAAAAGGGCCCGATAGAAGGCTATGGCACTCGGCACATCCGTATCATTTTCACCCCAAAAGAGGTTGGCGAGTTCAATTACGATTTGCAGTTGGAAAACGTCAATGATCCTCGAAATGTGATACAAACAAAGGTACACGCGACAGTTCGCTCGGTTCTGAGGAAGGAAACGCTGATTGTCAGCAGTGGAAATATACTGGATTTTGGTGATTGCATATCTGGCAGCTGGGCGGTGCAGCAGATTGTGCTAAATAATGTGAGCGAGTCACCGATGGAGGTGAGGTTTTTACCAGAGGGCGCCGATGTTATATTTGATATCAAGCAGGATCATCCCGTGCTGGTCGAGAAGGAAGATGACTTTTCGGACACACGTTCACATCCTACACGCCGTAAATACAGTAGAGAGGGAAATAGCAACAGAACTGGCTTTAATACTCCCACAACTACTTTGACAAGCATAAGTGAGCTGTCAAATCCAAACAGCGAGATGAGTTCAAGATCTACTTCACCGACACCTTCTCGCGGTACTACAGAGTATGTTTTTTGATATTGTTATTATTATTGTTATTATTCAATTGGCTCTATATTAACAGTATTTTTATTTATTTAGAGTTACCGAAGATTCTGACTCTGAAGTTGGTCTAGGTCTTTCTCACACAGCAGATACCAATAGCACCAGTAGTATTTACATGGAACCATCTTTAATGACGGAAAATTCAAATGCAGCACCATTAACTACCCTGAGCACAGCAGAAAGCTTTACTCGGATTGAAGATCTCGTCCTCAAGCCGGGCACAGAGCGAGTCATTCAAGTGTCGTATCGCCCCCACAAAGATGCTTCAATAAATGACTTCAATGCCGGTCAGCTCATTCGTCGAAACTTCCGCATATCCTTGGAATATGGCGCATTCAGAACGGAGGAGGAGCCCAAGGAACGAAAAGTGATTCAATGCAGAGCCAGAACATGCACATCGTTTGTCGAGGCAATCCCAAAGCTGATCAACTTTGGCGACACGGATGTCGGCACCCTCAAATCGTTACCCATTCACATCTTCAATCGATCTGACATTGTTGCACGTGTTGAGCTTCAGTTCAGCTCAAAGGTGCTCAACTGTCTCAGGGGGGAAATCACCATCCAACCAAAGGGCTATGTCGAACTCAAGCTGGACCTCTATCCTCGCAAGGTGAATCCCGATTACCGCAAACAAATCACTCTTGTGAATTTTCTCAACAAAGACAATGATCAGATCATTGAGGTACACAGCACAAACATTGACAAAAACCGTGTAACATTCCATTCTCTGTTTTATCGCATTTTGACAGCGACAGGTGCCAATTTCGTCGATTTTGGATCGATTGCATTAAATTCATCTTCCCTCCGTACATTTACAGTCGAAAACATAAGTGATAAGCCTTTATCATTGGAAATTACCACCTCTTTACCGGATGATATTGCAATTTATACCAGAAACAAGACAAAGGTGGACAAGTCCAAGAAAATAAAAAAGGAGTCAGCTGATACAAACGTGACATCCGACTTGCCCGCTGATCCAATAAACGTCTCTGATAAGACGGATACAACAAATAGGAGGAGATCCACTCTGCTTTTGGAGAATATGAGTAATCGTCGCATCAATAAGCCTTCCATCTCGCACGATAACCTCAAACCGATCTCAGAGGCAGAGGCAACACAGAATAGACGCACATCGGACGCTAAAAAGGATTTGATTGCGGCAAGGCAGTTTAGGTCAATGATGCAACAGAAAAAGCTGGATCAGGCACACTCGTCAACTGCCTATCTTGATTTGGCGCTACCACCTCTACAGTCATTAAAATCATATCGCCGTAAATTGATTCAGGTCAATCGAGTGGAGGCCTCTCAACTACACATCCAAGGAAAGAACAGGCTGGAATGTCTTGATGGTGTGCCGTCTCCAACCGACGTCCTGGGAAAGAAGGGTAAAGTCAGTTCTTCAGAATCAATAAACAAGCTGGAGAATGGGTTGCTGCAGGAAGCAAAACCAAAGTCACTGCTGGTCCCCAAAACCAGTACAAAGCACAAACACCTTAGTAAAAGATCAGGCATCAATAGCATCAGTTCTCACAGTCGACTGAATGTTGGTTATGGTTCAAAGAGCAGTAATATGAAATACAAGAGGTCAATGGGTATCACGGCCGCACGCTACAAGTCGCGCAAGAACCTGGATTGGTCTGACATTGCCGGTAAATCTCGTGTGCCCTTTGAAGACCTAATGTCTGTTCTTGAACATGGTTCCAAGGCAACACCACCGCTATTTCCTAAACAATCTGCCGAGGAGAAGTTTGTGCGGTACCAGATTGCCTGGCGTCGTGAACTGGATCGCCTAATAGAAAAGGGTGTCCTTGTACGCTCGTCCATGATCAATGTGGATCCCAAGGGAGAGGAGGAGGTGGTGATTGTCATCACACCAAAGGGAACCGATAAACCTCACATCCAGTCTGCACCCAAAAAGCAGGATGCGCGTGTCTTTTTGAAGCTTGTTGATTTCGATCGTGATATTCAGCAGTCAGAGTTTGAGAACCTCTTGGATTTAACTCATTCCGATATTCCTGTGCGTGAAATCATGCTTCGATCCCAGCTTTGTCGATCTGTGATGGACCTTGGACAGAAAAATATCAACTTTGGTTTGGTCGAGCGTAATGAGAGGCACGCAAAGACAATCATTCTTCATAACCGTAGCGAGACACCGTTGCTGTATACAATCCGCAAGTCTGGCTCGATTGCATCAGGTGATATTGATTTGGATGTGGGTCGTTATGGTGTTGTTCGTGCCTATGGTAAACGTGAGGTGGACTTTGTGTTTGAACCTACACTATCGGGTCCATTTATTGAAAAGCTGATTGTCGAGAATATCCGGGATAGAACAAACGATCAGGTGTTGCTATTGAAAGCACAAGTTCGCAAACCATCTAGTTTTGTGATCAAGTCTTCGGATCTCTCGTTTGGCTACTGTTTGGTGGACCAGCTTTGCCCACGTACCGAATCAGTGACATTGACGAATACCAACAAGCAGTCCAGGCTGTTTGAAGTTCGAGTTGATCCTAATGAGGTTTTGTTTGGCCCCTACTACGGTGAATTCAAATTCGATGTCAAAGAAGATGGCACAAATACCCTCTCCAAGGAAGCCGAAGAAGAGATTGAAAACCTGGAGCAGAAATTGAAGATTGCCCGTCGTAAGGCTCAGCCTGACAAGATTACCAAGTATCTCCGTAAATTGGCCAAGCTCAAGAACCCTGACGAGTCGGAAAAGGATAGTGCATCCAACAAGGAAGGGAACATTGTGTTTAAAAAGACTGCAGAAAGTGTTGTCTTTCCACTGGATCCTAATGCCACAAAAACCATCTCCGTCTCCTTTAAGCCTGTGCCAAGACCTTTCCATGATGATAAGTCGCTTCTTTCTGGTATGGCGATTCCATCATCCGAAACCAAAGGGTGTCTCTCTGTTAAGGGTCGTATCTTGATTCACGAGTACAAGAACACAGATGTCTGTAAGAGTGTGGTGTATACAGCAGATGTGTACTCTGATGAGGCGTCTTATGTCAATGCATTGGCCACACTGGACGATGTGGACGCAAGTCATGAAGCACCTGCAAACGAGGCAGCAACCGAATCGCTTTCAAAGGAAGAAGAACCTCCAATGGTAGAACCACTTCAGCTGGAGAGAAGCTTCTTTGATGGTGGGCGTATCGAAATCAACCAAAAATCAGAGTTTTATCTCCGTATCACCAACCAGTCTACTGAACTGGTTGATTTTGATTTCATTGAACATGGAAATGACAATGTATTAAGCTTTTCCGATGAAAACCAGCCTCTGCAGCCAGAAGAAACCAGAAAGGTCATGTATGTCATCTTGCCCAGTCAGCTTGGTAAACAGGAGCATACATTCTTGGTCAGAAATAAACGCAATGGAAGCCTTCAAACATTTTCGATTCAGCTGTTGGTCCATTTAAATCAATATTTGGACTTTCCTTCGCTTGCCGATGAAGTTCATGGTGTGCTGGACCTTGGTTTCTCTTATGTTGATCCCGGAAGCAAATACTCTCAGGTGACACCGCTTCTTGTGGAGAATACTTCTGGTCAAGACATACTAATTACTTGTCAAAGTAATTTGTCACATCAGGTGTTGATCTTTATGGATGAAGCTGGTGAACGAGGTTTGGTTGAAATGATGCCACTTCGACGCGGTGGTATGACTACAGTGTGGGTTGCAGTTCAGCCCAATTTACTGACGGGTTATCTTGGTAATTCAGCAAACGAGTGTCGTGAGCTTGTGGGTGGTATTCGATTCTCTGTCTATGAAAAACAAGAGGAGGAAGAGATATTGATGTTGACTCAAACCGTCAAGTTTATTTCTATCATTGGGCAGTCTCATCTTGAGGTTTCTCATAGTGTTATCAATCTTGGCTATACTGAATTACTTCAAAAGGAGTTTTATGGCGCTTTCACCATCAAAAACAAATCTGGTCAGCTTCCGTTGGATTATGAAGTCGAATGTGCAAATGGCAATATAGTGCTTGATAGACGAGGTGGTACATTACAAGGCTGGAGCAATGTCAAACTATCTAGACATTTGGTGGAAGATAATGGTGATAGCAGACGCAACTCTTATGATGACCAGGTCTCCAACTCGACCACTGCTCTGGCTCACATCACGTTCCGTCTCAGTTCTTATAAATATGGACTATTGAATGAAAAGATCACTGTCACCAACAAGAGAAACAGTCAGGAGGTCTTTACCATCGATACCCGTTTGTTTGTTGATTGCAGAAAGTTGGATGCTTGGGCTGTTCCTTCAAAAAAGATACTATGCAACAGCACGCCTACTAACGCATCTGGTGATGATTCTTCAGAACATCGAGAGGCTCTTCCTTTACCTTTGATTAAATGGGAAAGTATCTATGTCTGTTCCACTCCACAAGAAACCGAAAATATGAGTTTGACAGATCTGCAAGTCATGAAGCTTCCGGAAAAGGACGAGACCCGCTTATATGTTCGTGAAATCGATGTATCCAACACATCGGGCCAGCCAATGCAGCTTGTTGTAATGAGCGATATTGATATCAATGCTGAATGGGTAGCTGACGAAGACAAAATCAAGGCACCAGAGGTGGATGATCAAGGCTGGTTTAGTGCACGCAGTGGCCAGGTTGCTCTTCAACCAGGCCAGCGCATCAGGGTGCGTATCCATAGCCCATCTCCTGATAAACTAGATGAGGCCGGTAGGACCCTCGCTCTTCGAGGTGAAAGTGGATCCCTTAAAGGTGTGCTCTCTCTGTACGATGTCCGTCAAAATATACAAGTGCTTGCGATCGAGCTTGAAGCCCTCTTCTGCATGTCGCGTACTGAGATTTCTGTTGATCATATTAATCTTGGAAAAGTGGGTCACTCTACATCATGGAAACCTGCACGCTTTGAATTCCAGATTCACAACCATGCCGACATACCAGCCAGCTATGAAATTGCTGCCCCGCCTTTCCTTCAATTCACACCTTTGGATAAGAATGGATCGGCGTTGAAGCAAAAGACGTTTTATATTCCTTCTCGAAAGACACAGAATGTGCAAGGACTGTTGCTGCCCAAGGAAATGCCTGACCAGAGTTCCGGGTGGCACAGAGTTAACATTGTTGTCAACAACCTTAGAAACCAATTCAACTCGATGGAATTCCCTGTCAAGGCACTCATGACGGTCTTTGAGCTTGGTTTTGAACGTTTGATTGGAGGCGAGCTGGTGCTGCCTGTGCTTCACCATCCTATTGCTTTACAAAATGCCACCTGTGATAACTGGTTTGAAGTATTAAATAAGACGGATGATGATATCCGCTTTGAAATTGGTGCCGTCATCTCGCCCGAAATAGAAGGTTATGTCAACTTTGACGTACTGTCCAGATACACGAATTCGCCCCTTAAAGGCGACATTGCACTTGGACCTCAAGGTAGTATCGAGGTTAGAATAAGAGCATCACCAAATGAAATGTCTCGATTGCCACACAACCGACCTGATTTAACCGATTCGGCCGGCATCATACTTGCAAACATCTGGGTAACGACACGACTTGCCGAAGAAAATGACTATAAGCAGGAAGAACAGACGGATGAAAACCGTGTAAGGGAGATGATACCTGTTCGTTGTGTTCTTGAAGAGGTGCCTGCCTTCTCCCTCAGTGAACGACGACTCGATTTCAAATTGGTTACACACTATCAGGATGACGAAAAGGAGGACAGTTCACCCGAAGCAACATGCATTCCACACAATAGACCTCTTACCATCATTAACCATGCAAGCAAGGTGCCTCTTCGCTTCAAGGTGACAGTGGAAGGCCCGGCTGAATTCCCTGCCCATGAAATAGTGCAGATCAGCGAACTCTCGCCCGAGAACACTGGCATGATTGAACCTGGTAGCACCGTCAGTCTCTCGGTGACCATTTCGAACCCAAGTGAAAACATGCCTGGTCAATTCAAAATCCATGTTGATGACCTTGATGGGCTGGGCCAGTCCAGACAAACGGCACTCATGTATGTTACGGAGATTGTATGGGATTTATAGCTGCTGTAATAAAAGTACCATTATTTACGTGTAATAAACAAAGCATATTTATTGAATTATATATATATATAACAAATCAAAAGAAAAGAGATTATGATACACAAAGAACGATGTGCAATGTTCAAATGATTTTTTTTTGATGGAGGCCTCTACTTTCTTGCAAAAGTGACCTTCATAGTATGTTCAGCATCAAAAACGTGACCCGACAATTCGGAACGTGCAGTGGCAGATTGGAGCTCGTTATCGTATTCAACAAAGGCAATAGACTTCTTTGTGGGAATCATACGCACTTCTCTGAAACCAGGGAAGCGTTGGAAAAGCTCGATAAGATCTTGCTGCGTGATGGTCTCTGGTAATTTTTGCAAGAAAAGAATATTGTTGGGTGGAAGATACTCGTCTGGAATATTGGCGGTAGGATTGAAATGACGATTGGCTGTATATAACAAGGTTAGAACTTGCTTCTTTCTAAAAAAAGCTTTTCCATAACTTACTTTGTGGTCTGCTTGCTTTAAAGGTAGGCTTGTGGGATCCAGGTAAAGGCATTTTGGAAACCTCCTCTGTAAAAAAACACGTATTAGTATGCCCGTAATCATGAAGAATCCTATTACACACCTTTTCGATGCATGCGTTGCTGATAATGTGTATCGAAATCGCCATCTTTTTTGGCATGAACATCAGATTTGTTGCGAGCAAACTGAAGCACCATAGGCTTGTCGTAAAGTGTAAAGTGTTGTAGTTCTTTAATGGCTTTATCGGCACTTTCTTCGTCAAGGAAGGCCACAAAGGCCTGTCCACGCATACGAATGTTTTGATGAGCTACGACATCTAAAACATTGCCAAACTGTTTGAATAGAGTACGAAGGGAATTCTTCAATACTTTAAAAATATGTTAGTCGCTAGGCTTGAATACTACTGATA
Organism: Backusella luteola; assembly: GCA_024140195.1. Classification (NCBI taxonomy): domain Eukaryota; kingdom Fungi; phylum Mucoromycota; class Mucoromycetes; order Mucorales; family Backusellaceae; genus Backusella; species Backusella luteola. The sequence goes on from VCJC01003531.1 coordinate 63,786, forward strand.
TTGCTCACCATCAATTTTAACCTTCTCATTAAGATTGCTAACATAAACAGTTCTGCTGGGTGTGGTGTTTAAGGGCTGTTTGGCAACTGGTATGCCATTCACAACAGTGGGCTGGGAAGGTGGAGGTGCTGCATTTGCAAAGGGACTTGGGGCTGGGAATCCTACTGGAGATGCGTTGGGAAAACCAGCAGGTGGCCCACCAGGAAATGGTGGGGGTGGTCCGCCTACGACGGGTGGTTGAGCTGGTGGTTGTGACATTTACAAACGACTTGTGGTAAAAGAGAGGTGTGCTATGTATATTTTTTTTTGTTGAAAAAAAAAAGCGTGCAGTCAAAAATACGTGACTGAAATTTCTAAATTTGGTCGCCAGCCTTCTTTCGTTTATTTTCAGTGATCTGATAATACCTGGTTTTGTTTATAACACATGAATGGAGTCATCTCATCTTCAATTCATATCATTTTTTATCTGAAATATTTATTAATTTTATTATCATTGGATTATCAAGAGATAACCAAGGCCTATTTTCCTGTTAGTTATTTAAATCTCCATTTGTCATTGTATTGCCCATCCAATCCAATGACCTTATACTAGACGGCTACTAGCATTTGAGAACAACCTGTACCATTTATCCGCACGAATAAACAATGCGTTGATCAACTTGATACAGATTCTTCTACTTTCCAAAAGAGATGTGCTTTAACATCCCAATCGCCTAAAGTGGTTGAAAAGGCCCGGGATAATTGGATGTTGTGTGTGCCCAATAGGGTTTTATTAAACCGACAAAATAAAATAAATATCAACAAGTAATCATTCCTTAGAAAGTGTATAAGAATGAATTGAAGCCCATATATCTATATAATGAATTTCATACTTAATACAGATTACGTTTATAGATACATGAGAGTCGTATACAAGTCATCATAACTGCTTTTGCATAGTAAAAAAAAATGAATCAACATCCAACTAAAACAAAAGATAAATGTCTTTTTGTACACCTGCTTGTTATAATTCTTTTGCTGTAAAAGAATGGTATTAGTTACAATTCAAATATACATGTTTATTTAGTACATGAAATATTTCTTCAATTTAAATGTTTTCCTTTCTTTTTTCTGTCATAAATAACAAAAAATGAAGTGGTTCAGCACTGTTTCTATACTATTATCCGTGTTCAACTTATGCCAAGCAGCTACACTGGAACGTCGAGAAGAGACAGGAGAAAAGTTGATGGTGTACGGCTATAACCCGCCGCGTATAAATCCAGAATATTGCATTGGATTCAACATTGAGTACCCAACTACGCCAGGACTTGCTTTTGAGATGGGCTCTACTCAGGAGTTACACTGGTCTGTTGATGAGGATATACCACATACACCCGATATCATTACTAGAATTCGTATCCTAAATGCCACACAGCATAATCAATATGTTATAAGCGAAAATACTAGTATGTATACATTTATTTAGCAGCAAAAATAGACACATCTTAATAGATTATTGGGGTTAGCATTATATAATGACGGAAATAAGGGCTCAGTCGCCTTTCCTTTATTGGTCGATGGTGTCACAGGCTTATATCATTATCGCTTCATGTTGAACTATCCTGTATTTAGTATTTTTTTCTTTTTTTCTCTGGTGAAATCATGGCTTACAAGTTTTTTTTTTGCATAGGGCACAACAACTCACTGTGTATATGAATCCGTACCTTTTATGTTGATCCAAAACCAAGATAAAAAGTTTGAAGTTGATGGACCACTTCATATCTTTACTAGACCCGAGGAGTACCCTACAGCATCTGTACCAAACTTTGGAATAGCTACAAAAGCAGCAGCAGCAGCAGCAGCAGCTCATGAAAAGCATGTTGTTACTGTCACAACAAAGATACCTGCAACCACTCCAACACCGACCAAGGCACCAGAAAACGAGTACAACGATGACGAAGATGCTGTTACTGTTACAGAAACAGTTAGCGAATAGACTTTATTAAATAAAAATATATAGAATCATGGACGCTTAAAAAAATTTCCTTTTGAATGTTCTTGGCCTTTCTGTGCGCATTGTGTCTATTTTTGGACACGCTTGTTATTTATTTATTTATTTATTCAAGTTCTTTTTTTTTCGCACTTCTTTTTCCTTGTAACAAATAAAAAAGAGAAATGAATTTTAAAGATTTACAATTTTCAATTGGCAAATTAAAGGCTGATGTCCATTCGCAGATTGCCCGTAACAATCCCATGCAGAAACAGGACACAAAGGCTTTGTCTTTGTGGATTTTCCAAGAGCGCAACGACCTTGCTACCCTTCGAACCTTGGCTTACCAGCACTCTGAAACAAACAAGGCTCTAAAGGGTTGGATCAAGGAAGAAATAACAGAGGAGAGGCCCGAGAATGCCCGCGACTTGGAGGATCTTATTGGTGATAAGTTGGTAAGGTTGTTTGATAAGCAAGTGGAAATCGAGCAGCAATATGCTGGTAAGTAATATTGGAGAAAAAGAGGTGAGGGGTGTATCTTTTATAAAGGCCTAACATGCTATTATCTTTAGCAAAATTCCAACAGTATAGACATGCTCTCAAAGCTATTCGTGAACGCGAGGAAAAGTTATCCGATGTCCGAGAAAAAAAGCGCTCCCTGCAATCACGTATTGCAAATCTCGCAAAAACGAATTCCAAATCGCCTAAATTGGTAGAGTTTCAGAAGGAGCTAAAGTCACTTGAGCATGATACACATGACACCGAAATGGATCTCGCTGATTTCAAGAGATTTGCATTGAAAGAGGCCTTCTATCTTCGATTCAACGCTATGAATGAATATGCGGAAAAGACCGCCCTCATTTCTGGGTTTGGAAAATATCTCACCGATCTTATTGAGATTGAACCCACGCCTCCTGGTCAGCAAAACAGAAATCCATACGAAAAAGGCCCAGATGCAGCCATGATTTTAGCGGATGCAGTCAACGCCATAAACAACTGGGCTCCAGTCGCTGGAGACGAACGTCCTACTTTAGCTGATGCAACGGTGGAAGCAACTAACCCTACTACGGAAGCAGAATCCTCTACAAAAGGCAAATCAAAGGCTTCTCCACCTGAACTTCCACCCAGACCCGCCGAAGAACCCGTGTCAGCTGAATCTGGTGTTCCTTCAGGATATTCAACTGGAGAGGTTGCTTCGGCAACAGGTGACCTGAAGACTGCCCACGAAAATGAGATTGACTTGGAAAGAGTCGATCTTTATGATGCTCCTCCTCCTGCCTATGAAGCACCTGAACCATCTCCTCTTAATTCAGATCAGCAAAATCAAAGATACCAACATCAACAACAGGAGCAGCAGCAGCAGCAGCAGCAGCAACAACAACAGCAACAACAGCAACAGCAGCAACAACAGCAACCACAAGACAAGGAACAGCAAGAAGAATCGGAGGAACAACAGCAACAGTACCGCCCTACCAATGAGCATTCCTATAGCACGGCATCTTTCCAATCGCCCTATCAAGCTCACTCGCCTCTTCCTCCTCAACATCAGTCACCCAAGCCTTCTCATGTCTCATTGACTGATTCTCCAGCTCCTATGCATCAGCAGCAACAGTATCAGCATTCCAATTATTCACCTCCTCACACCCAACAGAGTTATCATTGGGTTACGCCTCAACAACAAAACTCATATTATGACCACCGTAATAGCAGTGTATATGATCCTACAGGTATGATGTTTAGCCCTGTCAACTACCAACAATTATACAGACAGGTCAGCCAGCGTCAGCGACCACCAGCCTACAGACCTTACTCTGAGTTCCAGCAACAGGTAAATCCTCAACGTAGAGTCGATGCAGGTGGATTCCGTATTCCCGTTGCACCCACACCAACCGCGGAAGAGGAAAAGGAACGATTGGCTGAGCATTATAAAAGACAAGAAAGCCAATCCCATCAGGAAAACAATAATGATTCAACTGAAAACGACAACAATGACTCTGAACAAACTCAATAATATTCACATGCTTATTTTTACTTTTTTATATATGTATACATTAAATAAATTGGGACTTTTTTTTAAAAAAATATAAGAAATGGTATGGGATAATTAGTGTAAATTTACAACGACATGCATCCATTCATGATGCTTATTAGCAAAGTGTAGAGTGATCCATTTATAAACGAAAGCACCATGAATTCTAACCAATAGACGCTCAGAGCACATTGGACAGGTTTTATAAGAGTACTTTGCGACCGGGATAGATCTTGAGCTCAGTGGAGATCTTGCAGCTAAGGACATAATCATACGAGGCACATTAAAGGGGGGGGGTTATCGGTCAATAAAGAGTCGAAATGAATGGGGTTTTTATACTTTTCAAAGTGTATGACAAGAAAGTCATGGGTATTATATAAATAAATTAAAACAATCTCGATACAAAGGATAACAAAATGCAAAAGATACCCGCCTTTTTTTTTTCTTTTTTACCAAATGAAATATATAAAATGTATAATCTAGAACTCGTTCCCTACAACATGTATATGATAACGATATAGCTTCTTTGTATTTTGGTCGGAAAACAATCATTTTATCCCGAACATCTGGGCATCATCATGGGTCGTTTTCCAAGAAGAGAACAAGTGTGGTAACACTTGCGAACAAATCGCATGTAATAGCTGAACTAAACCGTTATCATCAAGTTTAGAGATCAAGTCATGGACTAAACAAAGACCCATGACAATTAGAAAACAACATATTAATAAAAAAAAAAGCCCATTGTTCTTATCAAAAAGCCTTCTTGTACTACTTTATGGTCCAAACCCATGATTTTTTTTTCATTTTATAACGTTCTTTATTATTACATTCTTGGATCTATGACATTAAAAAAAGTCTCATCAAAATCATGGGGATCTTTTCTAGTTGGCTTGGTGTGTCACATTACAGGATGGTTATTACACATTTTATACAATTCGTAAAAAAGAAGGTATCCATTGGTACTCAAGTCGGTAAGAACAGAGGCTTCGTTGTCCATTTGTTTTATACGGTTCGGAATGTCTAAATCATCTACAATTCAAGTTAATATTTAATTCTGTCAACCTATATATCTTTTTGTATTTACCCATTCGGTACCAGTTATCGTGTCTTACTGGTTTCGCGTAAGAAATATAATGGCCAGAATTACAGTCTACCCCTTTATGGCAAATACCACTTCTGAGATACATCACATATTCTATATTCCCTGAGCACTTGGGACATACTCCATCCCCATCCCTATGATCTTTGCTAACAAACCGAGTAACGTTGACTCTAAGTGGGATAAGAACCCTGGTGTCAATCTTGTCAATTTCTGTAATGTAGCGCTGCAAGAGAAGAGGGATAATCATGGAGGTAGAAGTCAATTTCTGTTGGCCTTCATCACTTGTGTCCCAATAATAGGGGAGCAGTTCCGTGGTCTTTGTAGCATTCAATGCTACCTCAGTAGATGATGATGGAAGTATTTTACGTTTGAGACCACTGATAATTTCCACATCAAAGTAGTTTGAAATCAGTTCCTCTAGCTGGATTGGATCGCTTTGTTCTGGTACAGGAAGAAGAAAACATGTGTCCTTTACAATTTTACTGTCATCTTTGTCTTCTATTCCTCTATGATGAAGTTTAATTTGAACCTATAAAAAAAAAGTTGAATTTAAGTTTTGGTGCATACGAATATGTATCATCTTGACAGTTAAAAAAAACACACACACTTACTGGTAATTGTGGTGAATTCAACTTATTCGTTAAGAATAAAAATAAAGAATGTACATCCTCTTGATTATAACCTTTTTCCCAAGATGATTTGATAAGCGTCTTTCTAAGTTGATGTACTGCTTTCTCTTGAATGAGCTGCCCCGTTCGTAGTTTGTTAATGAACAGGCGAATCTTATACTGGACTTTGGTGTCTTTGGCCCCTTCTAATAGGAGAGAATCGAACCCGTCCAAACCGATATACATTGCAAAAAGTAGCGTGTCAATATAGCAGCTGGTGTTTCTGTGATTTTCTACACCTCCATTAAGAAGATCCTGATGGTTTCTAACGGCTTTGAGTATCCCGCGTCTTGCATAATAACGTTCAGTGATTTCTCTTTTTGCTTTCTTCATATCACCTTTAGTTGACTTTAAGATCTTCATCATCTCTTTTTTCGAAAAACTGCCCCATAATACATTTTTAACATATCTATCCAATTCTACCACTTTCAATGAATAACTAATTATCTCTGACTTCTTTTTTAAAACTTCAAAAAAATGCAATGTTGGGAGTGGGGGAAGCTGGGGAAGCTTGGGAAGATGAAAAAACATCATATTGTTTTTTTTTAGAAGAGATAAAGTAATAACGTTATTTTTTCTCCCTCACTTCTCCCGTATTTATTCCCCTTTGGCACATTGTAAAGCGTAGATAAAGAGAAAAAAAAACATAAAAGAGTCAAAAGTAAATGAAGCAGTTACTGATATGGACATATTTTTTATTTATTTACAAAAGCAACAATCAACACTTTAATTAATCATCTCGATGACGATGATGTTCTTGCTTTTTTTCTTCCCTATGAGCCTGTTGTTCATTCATGCGCTCAATGGTCGCCTTGTCCTCCTGTTCTAGTTCACGGTCAATGCGTGAGCCACGAGATTGCTGGTGGGAAGAATGACCATACTGACGTTCATTTTCCTTGACGAGATCCTCAAAGTTGTCGTACATTTGGTTTTGACCTTCATTGGGGTGTTCATACTTGCGACCGGCACCAAGAGCGGCTTCTGCGTGGGCAATTTGAGAGAATTTATCCTTGTTTTGACGGCTCATTGTGGTTGAGTTTCTTTAGTTTTTTAAAAAAAAAATAAGATAGATGTACACTTAAAGTCAAACTACAAAGAGCATCTTATATACCTTTTCAAGAAAGTCAACGGAGTTTTGTAAAGATTACGTCAAGTGAAATCATATGGTTCTCTTTGATTTTTTTTTCACGCCATTTAGTTTTATTCCCAGTTTAAGCCAGTGAGGGCACTAGACCCCAGCAAACTAGCCCATTTTTATGCAGATGTGCTTTTCAAGCGTAGTTTAAATTGAGCTTTTTCAAAAACTTGGTTCGAGTGCATTTTTAAAGAAAAATACATGGATAAATAAATAATAAATAAAGAGCATCACTAGGATTGTTGTTGAAACACAATGGAACCATATTCAAGTAAAATAAATAAATAAACAGATTGGAATAAAAAATAAAATGAACCCGATAAAAGACGTAATATGTCGTTCATTCACACCAAGTGTTAGTTTCTTTAGGCGCCTTTAAGAGCAAACTAAAAAAAAAAGGTGTTCGTAACTTATATTCAAGTAAATGAATTAGGTCTATAAGCAAACCATTTAGTTTCATACGAGAAAAAAAAAGTATTTTTTCTAGAAAAATTCGTTGTATTTGGTTTTTATTAATTTTATATCGAAAATGGCATATATGTACACACGGTTTTAAACATTTGAGGAGAGGGGAGTTTTTATTATTTATTTTAGAATAGTTCATTAAGGTAGGAGATCAGGTTAATATATCTCCTTTGCAATTACTTCTTCATAGTTGCCTTGTCGAGCAGAAGTAGATACTGCTGACTTTTGCAACAAAGCATTCAGCGTATCGTGAATTGGTAGATTTGGATCAAGTCTAGTCTTCAAATGAGAGAGACGTGGAATAGGATCTTGCTTTATATCCTGAATGTTGACACGCTTTACTACCTTTTGTAAATAGTTTGAATCGTGAATAAATGGCTTTACACTTCTTTGAAGGTTGGACATTTTGAAATTATTATATACAGAAAAGAAATTGGAAAAGAGAAAGTCAGATTAGCCTATAAAACGAGCTTATATATATATGTTTATAAATAAAATATGTGTGAATATTTTTAATCTTGTTTGAATTAAGCTTGAAACCCAACTATCATGTGCTATAATCATGCACAAGTTCCTTGACAGCATCAATTGTACCAAAGACGGCACAAAAAACACCAATTGAGGCCACAAATACACAGGCGACACATTCTATATAAAAACGGCTGCCTTTCTTTTTGTCTGACGGTCTATTCCAACTTAACTTTAACCAGAATAAACTCGGTAGGATAAACGTTAATGCTTCCGATGGGAGTGTGCCTACTAACGTCATAAAATCAGAAAAGTAAGGCACAAACATGGCAACCACGCAGCAAAAAACCATTTCAGCAGTTCGAATTAAAGTGCGTGCAAGTTTGTTTTGACTTTGGGTTACGCCAAGCCAGGATTCAATATGCATGGTGAATACATAAAGGTAGAAAGGGATGATCAATATAACATGGAAGGTAATGACCAGCATTGCAACATTTTGGGATGCTCCTAAAGTAAGATTGCATATAAATAAATAGAGATAAGATAGATAACAGAGTATATAAACAAATGATGGAAAACTTACCCAAAGGTAAACTTTTATATATCGGCGACTTTACACTATTTCCATAAACTAAGTATCCTACAACGCCCATGATAAAATAAATGATGCTTATAACACAAGTAGACACCAGCAGTACTTTTGGCCATCTTTTTGGATCTTCCATAGATGCTTCTATTTGAGGATAGACAACATTACCGCAATACGAGAAACTGAAAGTGCTAACTGCAACGGGTATTTTTCGGGGAACCACGAATGCATGCTGGGAAACCAAAAGTTTTTCATTTAAGCCACTCATGGCTGCTACACAAACGACCAACAGCAAACAAATAGTTGTCATACAAGCAAATGTACTTTTTTTTTAAATAAAAAAATTAAAACGATGTTAGAATATATACACTATAGAAAGTGAAGTAAAGTTGATATCTTTAAATATTCTTACCTTAGTAATGATACATCTCTCATATTTCGCACCAGTATAAATGGAATTCCAACCACCACACCAATAATCCATATACATGCAGTTCTGCTTAACCAAGCGAAATCTGTTTGATTAAGAATATCAGAGATGTTTTCGCCTGCGAGTATGATATAAATAGTGGGTGTCAAAAGTAACATGAATTGAGAAAATGCACCGCCTATGATTTGGCCAGTTCTACCAAATGCAGCATACCCCACATCGGCAAAGTTCTTTAAAGGGTCTGACCTAATTATTATTTATGGTCATGATTATCATTAGTATTAAATCAATGCATTATCTCTTTAAACTCCCTATTTCTTACCTTTTATAATACAGACAACGAATGAGTAGCACCCCAGTATATTGTGACATACAAGCACTTAGTATTAAAAAAGCCAGGCCCATCCAGCCTGCCTGGCTCAAAGCATGAGGGATACCCACAATTCCTGTGCCAGCGACAACGCAACTTGGACATAGTTAGTTAGAAAGAGAGGAAGGAGTGGAATACAGAACTATATGAAATAAACTCACATAATGCTTGAAAGAGTAGATGTGTTTGAGACATTTCTCTGTAGATCTAATAAAGATAATTCTTTTCTAGACGAGGTTGAATCAATTGATTTATGTGTATAGTCGGTTTGAATAGATGACATTATTCTATATTTATTTTTCTTTATGAATTATAACGAGTGATATATAAATAGGTATGTCTCAAGTTGGCATGCCAGAGCCTTAACAGCTAAAAGAAAAAGGGAAAGATACATAATGGATAATAACACCAAGTATATTTATATTAATAAAAAAAAAAAACGTTAAATCTTTCATAAATAGTATTATTTCCAACCAAGTGTATTTTATGTGCATAAAGTGAGAAATGCCGTTTCATCCGTTTTTGCCCAGCGGACGTAAAAACACAGCCGATTTTTTTGCCATCCCCTTGAATCGGTTGTATACGATTTTGTTAAAGTCTCCAAAGAGAAAAAAAGAATTTTATTAAAAATATAATAAAAAACAGGGAGAGAGAATGAACATATATATATCACAAGTCAACAGAGAGGATGTATGTGTGTGCGAGAGAGATAAAGAGAGAGAGAGAGAGAGTGTGTGCAATCATTTTTTTTTTGTTCCCGTCTTTACTTGGACTTATTCTTTGATTTCTTCTTATCATTAGACTTTGCCTTTTTCTTTGGGGGCTCTTCGACGGCAGCAGGGGCTTGCTTGTTTGTTTTCTTGTTTTCTTTTTCTGTCTTTGCTATCTTCTTGGGCTCAGGCTTGCTTTCTTCCTTGGTTTCCTTAGTTTCCTTGCCTTGTTCCTTGGAGTTATACTTTTCAGATTCTCTTTGGTATCTGGCTTTGTCTTTTTCGGCAAGTTTGATATAAGGCTAATAACAATAAAAAGCGTTATTATTTTGTTTAAGATAAACAAAGTAGAAAATAAATAAATCACTTACAGCCTTTTCGTCAGCAGTCAATTTATTCCATCTTTCGCCCATAACTCTGGCCACATCCTTTGCGTTTAAAGTAGGGTTCTCCTTCAAGACCTTTTCACGCTGTTCTTGAGAGAAGTAGATATAACTTGTTAAGTTACGTCTAGGGGCATCAGGGTCTCTCTTTGCCTTGACCTTCTTCTTTGGCTCTTCACTCTTTGTGGCAGCCAAGACCTTTGCAACAGTGCTGAGGCCATCTGCAATCTTTAAGAGAGCTTCTGTAACCTAGTTAGATGGGATTCCCATTAGTAAACACGATTCATAAAAGAGTGGTAGGGTGATAGAAGGGAGGTAAAATACAAGCAGTAAAGTACTGCCTGTATTTTGGTTGTGCCAGAAATAAAAAAATAGGCCAAAAAATAAAACTTACTTGACGCGAATTTTCTTCTGAAATAGTCATGATGAGTGGAAAAAGAGTACCAGAATCCTTCCTCGATTTTTTTCTTCTTTCAAGGATAAAAAATTTTTTTTGGCCCTTACACTCCCTAAAAATTTCGCCCGGTCCGAGTCACTGAGCGTATACGTTACTTTTGCACGTGAGTCAGTGAGAAAAAAAAAAACTGGTTTGGCAAAAAAAGAAATTTCCCCCGCCGTCCAGTTGACTTATCCCCTCCCCCAACAACTACTAACTAGGAAGGTTCATTTTCCCCTGTCTCTCACTTTCTCTCTCTCTCTCTCTCTCATCTCTCTATTGTGGACATGAATATCAAAACACTGATCGTTTACTTACTTGATTATATCACTGGATGATGGAAGCATGTACTATACGTATCCCACACCCCACATGTTGAGCATAAATCAGCTGCATTCTTCATTCCTGACGCGACTGACCTGCCGAGTTCTGCAGTGAAGTAATAGTGTTAGGAGTGTTTTGCACTATGATGGATCTATTATCCATAAAAAATATTTATTGTACATCTATTTTTACTACTCTATTCACCAAAGAGAGAGAGAGAGAGAGAGAGAGAGAGAGAGAGAACGGGGCGCTCAAACACAGCTGATCATCAACAGGTATTACATGGCCCATGTGTTATACACATTTTTGTGTCCAGACCCTGGGCGGTAAACTCTAGATTTGACCGGGTGATGGTAAAAAAGTTTGGCATGGAACCAATCCTTATCACCCAATAAAATATTAGCCTAAAAAAAAAAGCTTCACACAGTCGACTGAGCACACTCGCACGCAGCTCCTGAGCATATCAACCCATTTATTTTTTTAAAGGGCTCACTTTATAATCATCCATTTTCTTACCCCCAAAAAAAAACGCTTATATTAACATAATATTCCAGCTTCAATACAGTTATTTTTACACAAAAAGTCCATCGTTTTTAAAGAGTAATATCATAAGAGAGGGCACTTATTTATAAGTACGGGGCATATGCACGTGTATCACCGTTATTGATAAAGCTTCCATTTTTTCTTTGTGCTGGGTAGAGTGACCCAGAGCCCCAGGCTGCTAATGGAATTCCCTACATTTTTTTTAAATCAAAGCAAGATTGGTGATCCGCTGCTGATACAGATATTACTTTTGTTCCTCCCATAAATTATTATGATTTTAGTGTCTTTTTTCACCCAAACCTATTTCTCCTGGAATAAAATCAGAAAAAAAAACAAAAACGAGAATGTGATTGAGAGAGTAAAAAAAATAAATGAGTACTTTTTCTTGAAATCTGAGTATAAAAGGAAGCATACATCTGTGTGACACTTGAAAAAAGGCTTTGATGTAGTGTGCCAAAGCGCTTTTAGTTAACTGTAGGAAGAGGCGGGACTTGTAGAATCAAAATTCTTAATTTTTACAACATTTAAAGTGTTATTATTTATAGTCGATCACTGTACAAAATAAATTGATCAACTTATTTTCATGCATTTTTTTTTCTGGGTATTACAAGTTTTTGTGGTTATCAGGAAAAAAATTGACAGCCCCCCATTTTTCTTACTGTTTTCAACTTTGCATTTGATGGATTTTGACAGGCAAGAAACACCTGCTTTTTACAACACTAACTATAAATAAGTGACCGAATTCTCTCAAATATGGTATTTATAGAATTGTAACTGTAAAAAAAAATAACGTTAATACTATTACTAGAATAACACCATTTTAAATGTTAAAATAAACTTTTAATTTCTTGTCTGTATAAAACAAGACTTTTACATCGTATTATTGGAGAACTTGGACCTATTAATAGTAGAATGAACCTACATCATGAATTCCGTTCCATAGCATCATTTCATTATTATCAAAAGATAACCATTGCTTGGAAAAAATAACACAGCGTTGCTGGAAAATTGTGAAGCCAAAAATAAAAAAATGACGTTAGGTAATGGTTTATTAGAATTTCATAATGAAATAGTCATCTTGGATGTAAAAAAATGAGAAGGTAAGGATAAATATAGCAAAAAAAAAAAAAAAAAAACAAAAATTAT
>VCJC01003536.1:0-10628 GCA_024140195.1 Backusella luteola
AAAAAAAAAAAAAAAAAAAAAAAAAAAAAAACGCACAAAGTCTCTTACCATAAATCATAACAGCCGTTACTCCATACGCTAACGACATAATCCAAATCCTTATAAATTGCTTTTTTGTGAAACAATATTAGATTCTTAAGCTTCGCAGATGAATATTATCGCTTACCAGGTGCAAGGGTGCCAGTAACATAAGTTGAATCACCCGTTTGCTTGAGATAACTATCGGCGAAATAAATGAAGCTAACGGCACGCTCAGCAGGTCCATCATTTTGAGGTCTATTATAGAGAATTTAGATCTTGGGGTGTACATCTCATTAATGCCTTTTACCTTCCCCAGGCACCGGTGTAACTTGAACCATCAGGGTTGAATTTAGGCTCACCAAGACAATTACAGACAGTAGATGTAGATTGGCAGTTAACTGAGAAGGTAACGTAATCTTTCAAAATACCAAGAAGGGTGCTGTTTCCTTGATATGTGGTATTGTATTCATTGACGATGACATGGGCAACAAGTGCAGAGTCCTATAAGATGAGTTAATTTCAAAATGCATTTAGGATGGGGGAAACTTACTCTTGTCCAAGAATAATAATAGTCAGGGCCAGAGGTAGACAAGGATGCTGAGATGAATCCAGCGGCACTTCCTGGAGGATTTATGTTACGAAGCATGGCAAAGAGACTGGTAGTTTGCTGGCCAGAACTCCAAGAGCTGATGGTAGAGTTACCGCTAGGGAAAGTTGTGCTGGTTGAAGTGGCAGTAGCTGTTGTGGTAGAAGAAGTCTTTGTGGTACCAGAAGTTGTCGTCGTAGTGGCAGTAGTGGTAGACGAAGCAGCTGTTGTAGTAGCAGTGACTATTTTATTTTATAAGTATAATTGAAGAATGGCTGCTATTCTGAGCTTACCAGCATAGTTGGCACCATAACCACCATTATTGTCATAATAGGTAGTACCATCTACAAGATACTATATACAGCGTAAATAGGGGAGAAGTTTTCCATGTATACCAAACTTACCGAGATGTAAAATTGCTGAATGCTACTAACAGAGGCCGAGAAGGTCCAATATTCATAGTTGGTACCAGAGATTGAAGAAGAGTAGGAAGCAGAAATCTTATTGCCATTGTTATTCCAGTTACCAGAACCATCAGAATAAATAACAGTGACAACCTTTGTGTAGTCTATATTTTCAACCTATATACCATATTAGCTTGGATCAAAAAAGTCGTATAGTTGGACTTACATAAATTGTACCAGACAATACACCACCAGAATAAGTATACGACTTGAGTTGAACCTGAGTAGTGGGTACAGTTTCTGCCATGGCAAACGCGATGCATCCAATGAGGAAGACAAAGGATGCCTTTAGAGGTCCAAAAAGTTTCATTAGAATGAAAGGATTTGTTGATAATGAAGAGAAATGATGGAAAAATGCGTCCTTTATATATGTTTTGGTATCCTTTACACTTTCTTTTTGACATCTTTTTCAATTAAAATTCCTTTATGCCATGGCATTACAAGATGTAGTTTTCCGCTTTACCCAAGTACAAGGTTTTCATCCATCATTGAACTGAAAAACTTGGAATAAAACACAGGTCAGGGGAGGAAGTACTTTTTGTAGTACTTTGAAAGGCATAATGAAGAAATAAACTTTTTATTAACGATTTGTACTACTGTTGGAAACCGATCACAGATGAGTGTGGTAATTTTGCTATATCGCCGCGGTCAAAAAATATTAAATGTTTTTATTAATGAATTCATGGTGGAATGATTTTTTTCCCAAAGTGCTTTAGATCAGATTTACAGGTTAAACAAACGCATGACAATGGGTATTTTTGTCCAATTCGTTTGGTAATTAATTTTTTAATTTTAAAGAAACTATCAAACACATTACTAAGGGGAGCAACTAACGTTAAACTTTATTAAGTTTAGATTGTTTATCATTTTAATTTTATTTAAAAGAAAAAGTGTGGTTTGCAAGGTAGCTCTTTCTTTATATTGTCACCTTTCAAAGCATACGTTTAAACCCCCCCCCCAAACTGCAAATTAACCAGTTTGCTTATTGTTTACTGCTTTATGAACATTGCAAACCTTGATTTTATTTCATCACTATTGTTATTTAAAAAAAGAAGAAATAGAAAAATCTATGCAAACCTCAGTTTATTGATAAAATGTTTTGGATAACAAAAATTTCAGGAACACATGAGAGAAGTCTAGTATAAAACTTCCCGTTTTGATCACGTATATTCAGTCTTTCAAGGTTTAAAGTCCATATTTTTTTTTTTGAGTAACTTCCATTTAAATAGTCATACACATTAGATGAAGACTGAGATCCGTATACCTCTCCTGATTGCTATATTTACAGAAATAATAGCTTGATTAGCGACGCAAATGAATAGATTTCATGATTCTTTAATCTGAAAGATGAGCCTAAATACAATCAATAATATCCTTTTATGGATACGATTTCCTTTTCAACAATGATCTCTTTGACGGTAAAATAGGAGTATGATCTCCATCGGTGAAATACATGAAAGAGCTGTAGAACAATATAGTTTAACCGCCATTAATTGAATGTGAAAATTCATGTAATACAGCTCAATGAGAGCGAATGGAATCGTACATCATTGGAGTTACGATGCATAATATACATATCCTTGATGAAATCGTGTTCTTGTGAATTCGGGATAAAAATTTCCAGCTTGTAAATTAATAAAAAGATATGCATTTTGTGTAAAGTTGAGTATATGATATATCCGTGTGGTACAAGATTCGAGTAACTCTTGAAAAAGACCATATATGTTTTGTCATTTATATATATGTCATTGCCCAAATACTATAATAGCAAATTAGTCTTACTTTAATGGAGACGGAATGGTAAAATACCAGAACCCCTGCTAGATATGGTATTAAATAAGTCAATCGAGTTTCATTATTGGCAGTACCTAGTTATTGATGGACATGGTAACAGGTAGACACCAACCTTATAAATCAGATATATAGCAAAAATGCGGGATATCTGAATTTGGATGTCCTATCCTTGACCAGCAAACCAACGCATACAGCTATATTTTTTCCACTAGTGGAAAAAAGAGGGTGGGGGTAATTGGCAGACAAAGCAAGAATGGTGAAACTCCTATTCTGATTAGCCAGGTCAATACCAGATGAAAGTGCAAGGGTTGCTTATAGTTACAAGCAGTTGGCTGCTGATTTCATTGTACAGAAATTCAGCACCAGTCCAAGAGAATCAAGTACAAATTAAACTGCAGACATAGTATGAAGGATAGACATAAATTGGAAAAAAGTAGAAAAAACAACTATTTTAACGATTGAATTGTTTGCTCAATGGTAAGATGAGCGGATCAATTCAAAGATGATGCAATTGCTCAAAAAGGCAAGTTTGAATTGCAGCCATGTTGAAATTGCATCAAAGTCACTTTTTTTTTTTTTTTCTCACTTTTTTTCCTTCTTTTTCTTAGAAAATAAACAATAAACAAAAAGACATATATAAAAAATGAGTACTTCTGTAGCAGATATTTTTGAAGACTATGTTGAAAGTAAGCACCAAACTTTTGTTTTCAAGGCTGTTGCCATAACTCACGGACCATAATAGGTTTACAAAACTTGCCCTCAGAAATTGATCAAAACATGCATGAACTCAGAAGCATGGATGAAGAGTTCCAAAGTAAGGGGACCCAGAATAGCGCACCATTTGAGACTAACCCACTTAGTAGAATATCGAGAAATATACACAAAGCACAGACGCTCATATACAAAACTATTCCGATCCACCACCAATTCAACGCCATCTATCAATCTAGTTGCGTCTCGACTTCAACTAGAAAAAGACTATAAAACAGCAGTACAAAAACAGGATCAGAAAATAGAGCTAACAAAAAGAATGTATGAGCTTGTAAGCAGACATATCGAACGTCTGGATTCACAAGTGGCAAAGAGTGGATTGAATGAATCGGACTGGATCAGCCAAAGAGTACGAAAAGGACCCTCTTGGCTTGATTCAACAGGACACAGAAAGCGAACATTATCGCCAATGGATGGTTCAATGAGAAAGAGGTAACTGAGCCCTATTCTTATCAATCACCTCCCCCTTTTAATCCTGCTCTCCCTCTTTTTAGAACCCATCACTCATCTCGTCCAAATCCATTGAGTGGACATACAGCTGTTGGCGAACTTGAAATCGATCCCAACGAACCTACATACTGCTACTGTAGCCAGGTTTCATTTGGTGACATGATTGCTTGCGATGGAGAGAATGTAAATTGGAAAATCCTTCATTTATTGGATTGGGACATTAACTGGTTTCTTTGTAGTGTGAAAGAGAATGGTTTCATTATGCCTGTGTTGGTCTAGTCAAGCCTCCTACTGGAAAATGGTTCTGCGAAGACTGTAAAGCAGAAGAAGAATATCGACAACAGATAAAAATCAGTGAGGAAGAAGACTCATCATGAAATACCCCCCACCAATCAGTGATGGTGACACCAAAAAAGAGCCATTTTATGTATAAAAAATAAACACTTGGCGCAAGTTTTTAAAAACATGCACTTTGATTTATCATGATTTTTTTAAATAAGGCAGTTCCAAGCACAAAAGCCCTCTATCATGCTAAGGATGTGTGTGTTTCAGCCACGTTTCTAATGTGTTTTTGACACATTCTTTATTATTATAAAAACAAAACATTAACATTTACATATAAATAAATCTATCTAGCTGCGTGGCGATGTGTATCCTCCTCCTCATCCTCCTCTTCAGATTCCTCGTCAATGCCAGTCAATGGTTGGAGCACATCAAACTCATATCCATCACCTCGTGCATGACGACTTGGCTGTTCATCGCTTGCCACCTGCCATCCTTTGCGCTTATAAAAGTAAAGGGCAGTTGCTACGCAGAATATGCTGATGGAGCCGACAATAACATAGGCAATGGTGCTGGCACCACTGCTGGTTTCGGGAAGCGCTTTATCACTGGTGGCGGTAGAATCTAATTTGGATTCGTTTTCATGTGTGATTGGGGTATCTGAAGGTTTTGCATCCGCGCTGCTGGATTGTGATACAGTCGTTGTTGCTGATGATGATGATGGCTTCTTGTTGTTCTTTGTAGGTCTTGGCGGTGTATTGTCCTTTGAGGGTGTGTGTGTTGGTGTGGGCACATGAGTGACGCTAGTCTCTTTAATATCATGCAGGCCTGTTGAGGTGTGGATGGGTGTGCCCTTGAAATCGGGGTCCATTTCACCATAGAGTGATAAGGTCCAGTTTAAAAAGGCGCCTGTTGCCTCGGGATGATCCACATCGTATACATTCAAGGTCCAATTGCCCACGGGATCCTCTTCCCAATGCTTGACACTCATAAACTTCCAGTTGACCATGCCGTCATTGCTTTTATCCAGGTTGCGCTTGGTGGCGAGTTCAGAGATGACATTGTTGGGGCTCTCTAAATTGACCACAACATTGCCACGGCGTTCATGCTCGATATTGACTGTGGCAGTAACGTGCTCTAAACGAAGCAGGCCGGCTGCTTTGACCATATCAGCTGTAACAAGCAATGCACTTTTGAGAGCCTTCTTTGACTTGGCGTCACTTGAATCAGGGATGGCGATGCGCTTAGAGGGTGAGCTTAACTCAACCCAGGTTTGCTGATTGACAAGCTTAAAGTCCTTGGCAGCCTCTACCAGTGCTCCAGCATCCAATTTACCATAACCAAATTTGTGGTTGTAAACACGACCTGATGGAAGTTTCTTCCAGTCACTATCACTTGTTTTGACGGGAACGGCAGTCTGGACACAAAGATGCTGCAAATCACGCCAGGTTAATTCAGGACGGACGGAAAGGACAAGGGCAAAGATACCAGCTGCGTTGGGTGCAGCAGCGGAGGTACCACCGTGGCGGTCAGAACAGTCATTTTCGCCCACATTTGTTGTATGCTTGGTGATATGCAGTTAATATACGTGCTAAAAAAAAACAGAAAATAATACATAAAATAAGCTTACGATAAATTCACCGTTTCCGCTAGAGTAAGTAACGACCAACTGTGCAGAACAGCTTTCCGAGTATGGAGGATGTTCTTCCAAATGGTCGATGGCACCGACAGTGATTGTGTAAATACTATTTGTATAGCCATCAAAGTTGCAGTTATCAAACGAAACTGCACCATTGCCAGTAGCAAACACATAGATCGAACCCTTTCCATCCCTGCCCTTCTCGATACCGTTGACAAATGCATCTGCAAGGATGCCCTTGGGTGCTTCCATGGTTTCACCGTTGTCAGGTGGTCCCCACGAGCATGAAAAAATGTGATTTTTTTGATATTCATAATTCAGTGCCAATGCTTCATCGGCATCGGTGAGTTCGCCAGAGAGGATACGCACACCAGCCACCTTTGCATTATACGCAATACCAACACCACACACATCGTTCTTGACAGCGGCAATCTGACCAGCACATCTTGTGCCGTGATTATCGTCCCATAACTTTGGCGTTGGCAAGGACTCATGGTCGTTGAAATCATAAGAACCCTCGGCAAACTAGATGAAAAGAGTTGAATAGACGATCAATTAATCAATCAATCAAACGTGTTTTTTGCTTACAAAGTTGTCCTTGAGATCCTTGCTGTTGTAATCCAAACCATCGTCCAAGATGACGACTGTGACACCTTCACCAGTGATACCTACACACACACAAGATCCAAATTGATTAATTTTTATTCAATTAAAAACCACCAAATTACCTTGCTTCCATACGCCCGTCACATTAATATCATTACCACGATTCTGTTGATTGATCTAAATTCAGCGGTTAATAAACTAGCCATCATATCCAATTTCCTCCATATTTACCAAATGCCACTGGGTCGGAAACTCAGGGTCAGCTATTCCCAATGTTTTTTGTGCGTCCAACAAGGTATTTTTAGGATCCATAGGAATCGGTCCACGTTTCACTCTCTTTTTTGCTATTTGCTTATCCAGTCGACTCACTCGATGCCAAACATCATCATCTCTCTTGGCAAGTCGTTTGAACGAATGAAACTGCGTGACAATCGGATCCTCATCTCGCTTCAGTGACTCTGGCGCACTGACCATATAATATGTGTCGAGCTGTCCAACTTGGCCTTCGAAGCGTACGCCGAGAGAACGAGCGACATGTTTTGCTGCATCTTGGCCTGATTTGCCTTCGGGCACATTGAGAGTGTAGTAGCTTCTGTTGGGCTCTCGCTTTCCCATGTACTGGCACTGTACTGCACATGCCAGCCAGGCTAATGCAAGTGCTTTGTACAAGACCATGTTTTTTTTTATAATGTGTTTTATTGGAAAAGGGGGGAAATAAAAAAAAAACTGGTATGAATCTGAGCCAAAAGAGTAATGTCGGATTTGTCTCCGCCTTCATGTGACCCACCTTATTTGACAAGTCACTTCACTGTATCCTCCTTCTTACACACTGTATTTCTACCGTAAGATTGGTTTGGGTCGTTGCTGTACAAATGGTTGTTCTTTGGAGCCCACCCAAGAAGACCGTTTCAAGCCTTCCTTTGAAACACTCTAGAACGAAAATACATCCAGGGCGCTATGCACTGGAACAGCTTGCAACTATTGTCATCTTACCAAAAGAAAAAGAGGCAGGACTTCCATATCCAACAAAAGCATATATCGATTTATTAACTCCGAGGAAACGTCGTCTTTTTATCACAACGATTTTGCAAAATGCATTCTTTTATCTTTTTTACAACGGACGTTACAAATTAAATTAGAATATCTAAGCCCAAGTTTCTTATTTCCGTCAAGAAGAATTGTGGCGTTATATCACCATGAGCCGAGATAGCTCAAAGGAAATTGAAATCAACCTATGAAGAACACTTTTCTTTATAACGCACCACTATTGTTTTTTGTAAAGTTTCCAAAAATAAAAATAAAGAAATGGCTAATTTGAATTCAAGAAAGGGTCCAACTATTCTTTAAATAACATCTCTATTTTTAGTGATTTATTATATTCAAAACAATTTTATCGCATTTGTTATTTTTAATTAAAAAACTCTTTTCTATTGGTTAATTTTCGATCACTTGTCTTGGCATGACAAACATAAAACAAACAAGTATATATTTTTTGAACTTTTTATTCTAAAGAATTACATGAAAATGCTTTGTAGATATGAATATAAATTAATTTTAAAAATATGCTTTTTTGTTTCTATGTTTAATGAACGAAGGGAGAGTGAACCAAAGGAACGTATTCTGGAGTAAACATCGAGCTTTCAACAACATCACTCAAGATTTCACCTTCCTTGAGCATGGCAGTGGCTACGTTTTCTTCATAGGCAACTTCACAGACACGTGTACCGACAGCCAAAGCAACATCACGCAAGTGGGGTACACCGGGGAATAGGATACCTTCCTTCAATTGGGCAGGTGTGGCGAGGTCTGCAATGGTCTTTGCGGTTTCCAAAAACATGTTGGGTGTGACACGGCTAGCGCGAGAAACCGTGATACCCAATCCGAGACCAGGGAAACTGTAAGAGTTATTACATTGGTTGGTTCTACCAACCTTACCATTGGGTAACATGACGTCAGGGAAGGGACTGCCAGAGGCAAAGATGGCACGACCATCGGTCCACTTGAAGGCTTCTTCAGCGGTACATTCGGCACGGGTATCAGGGTTGCTAAGAGGGAAGACAATAGGCTTCTCTTGGTATTGGGCCATAGTACGAATTGCCTTTTCTGAAAAGACACCTGGAACACCTGTCAAACCAAGAATGATGGTGGGCTTGACCTGTTCAATGACTTCTTCAAGAGAAAGACGATCCTTCATATCGGACTTGACATAACACTTTTGACGGGTATCCAAGTTCTTGTTGCGGTCATCAGTAGCAACAACTTGCTGATCAGAAGTACCAACGGCGGGGTTACCGAGTAAACCGTGTTGATCCAACATCCAAACACTTTGATAGGCCTCTTCACGGGATGAAACCTTACCGTGATCTACCATGGCATCAACGATACCTTCACAGACACCAACACCAGCAGAACCGGCACCAACACAGATGATACGCTCCTTGGCGAGGGCTTCTTGAGGTAATCCACGAGCCTTAAGAGAGGCGAGGATACCAGCAAGTGTAATGGCAGAAGTGGATTGGATATCATCGTTGAAACAAGTAACCTTGTCTTGATCTAAATAAAATAAAATAAAATAAAAAAACAAGATAAATACATGTACTGTTATGTATGTATATGTAATAGAACTTACACTTCTCGAGGAGGTTGTAGGCATGAGGATACTTGAAATCTTCAAACTGAATCAAAGCATCTACGAAACGAAACAAAAATAAGTTTTTTCGGTACCTTAAATCACAAAAAAAATTATATACGTACTTGGCCATCTGCTCTTAACAGCAGTTACCCACTCATCAACAAAAGAATAGTATTCCTCACCATCCAATCTAGGATGACCCATACCCAAATAGAGAGGATCATTCAACAAGGCTTCATTGTTTGTACCAACATCCAAAACAACAGGGAGAACAGAACGTGGACGAATACCGCCAGCGGCAACATACTGAAAAAGGGTTAGCTTCCGAGGCCCAAATAATTTTTATTTATACTCCTTACCAAACTGAGTTTACCAATAGGGATTTGCATGCCGTTGGCACCCAAGTCTCCCAAGCCAAGCACACGGCTACCATCAGTAACAACAATAACATCTACCTCATCGTGTGCCCAATTATACACCATCGAGGACATTTGTCCTCTATCCTGTGATGAAAAGTACATACCACGAGAGCGACGGTAGATGGAGTGTGACATGAGACAGGCTTCACCAACTACAAAATACGCATTAAATCGGGAAATGGTGGGTAAAGTCTGGTTATGTATTTACCTGTTGGTGTATAAATGATACTTGCCAACTCATCAAGATGTTTAATAAGTAACTTGTAAAACAAGGTTTCGTTACGATCTTGGAGAGCAGTGAGGAACACAAATTTGGCTAAGGGTGTATCGAGGGCATCCAAGTTACGCTTGATACGTAACAATTGCTTGTCCATTTCCTGACAACGAGGAGGAACAAGACCACGGATCGAGAGACGCTCACGTTCAGCAATACTGAAGGCAGTACCTGAAAGAAAAGTTAGAAACCTTTGAAACCCCTCTCCCCATCCATTTTATATTTTACCTTTAGATAAAAGTGGATCGTGAATAATATTTACACCTCTTAAAGGAGTCAACTGTACTGTCTTGTCTTTTCTAGGATCTGTTCCAAGGCCAATAGCTGAGGCTGGAAGACCATAATTGCGTTTTCCAAGGTTATAACCTTTTTGAATGATATTTGATAAAGTTTTGCCTCTGGCTGATAGCATTGTATAAAAAAAAAATTAAATAATAGTTGAAAAGAAACAAACGATATTAAAGGAAAAAGATGTTTATATATATATATCCTTTCTGAAAAAAAAAAATAATAATTGGGTAAAGTTCACCCGCTTGCGGTACTTGAACTGTTACCCCGCTTTTTGTTTACTTTTTTCGTTAACCAAGATGATGAACAAGGGGACCTGAGGCATTTCTTTTAACGATCTTTTTTTTTTTTTTCCCTTAAATTTAGTATGATGAAGAATTTTCCCTTTTTTTTTTTTTTTTT
>VCJC01003538.1:3361-14856 GCA_024140195.1 Backusella luteola
CTGAAAGTGCACCACAAATCAGTAGGGGTACCATTTCAAATATATGGTAATCTTTGTCATATTCAACTTGATATAGAACAATTTTTCCCGTTCCAAAGGGATCAGTAATCTAGTTAAAGAAGGAGGATGCAGTCAGCATGCAAGCCAAGACACATTTCCTTATTTTTTTTTGTTTTTTACTTTATAAAGAAATATACCTTTAATACTACTGCAGCTACCATAGCAGCACAATAACTTCTAATCAGAGTCTTTGTAGGAAAATAATAGCTGACCTCCTCTAAACTGAATAGGACACCGCCAATTGGCGCACCGAAAGCAACAGCAATGCCAGCTGCAGCTGCAGCAGATAGTATCTCTCTCTTTCGATCTATAAATTAAAAAAAAAAGACAAATGGATCATATTAATACATTAATTGCTTTATCTTATAAAAATGCCGCTCTACTTACTTTCATTTTTATTGAATTTGGGAAACAATCGACATGCAATATTTCCTGCCGAACATGCCAAATGAACAAATGGACCCTCCTTACCGAGAGTTAGACCGGCTGAAGTTGAGAAGATCTAAAAAAAAGGAAATAAGTAATGCTGATTCATAGTTGGTTTTCATATTTAAACAACAAAAATAAATAAATTACCATGCCAATGCTCTTGACAATCAAAGTCTTGATACCTAGAAACCCTTTAATTACGAATCCACCCAAAATCACCTTGACCTCGGGAATACCAGATCCAGCACTATAATAGGCAGTTTTTATTTCATACTGATTGGTGTCCATCCTTTTGAGATCTTCATGTTCCATTGCAGTCGAATAGATCGATGCCATAGAGGGGGATTTTGAGAATACCATAGGTTTAGCCGGTTTACGGATGGTTACTTTCTCTGCAGTATGCTTTACGAGCAGTGCTGCAATCCCTGAAAATATTAACTAATACAAATATATTCAAGTTAAGCTATATATTTGTTATAACAGGAAAAATATTTGTGTAGAGCCTACCCCAAAGAACATGTACATAATAAGGGCAGAGTAATAAGCGTTGTCCGAGTTCTCTACTCCAAATACTTGAGGCCACGTTCTCCATGCATCGCAGGTTTCTTTATGATTTAGTATGTTTTAAACCATGTAGAATGGTTGTTGAAGGTTAGCGTGTTTTTGTTTAAGGATGTTGAAATAAATTGCTGTTTATGGAATAATCAAATACCTTTTTCCCAACAGCAAAATTTGCTATTTAATTTCCAGTCAGTCGTGCAGTATCCCTGCTTCAGATCCGTCATCCATTCCTGCACAACATCAATAAACCAAGCAATCGCTGCAACAACAGTACCTATAATGATAACCAAGATCCATGCTTGGGAAGCATCACTTGCTCTTAAGAGATCACCTCGCCAACCAGGAATCGATTGGAGCTTGCGTTTTCTGATACCATCCTTGATACTGTCATGAATCCAATCTATTTTTAATTATCGGTAAAATGTCAGATTTTTTCTTTTAAAAAAAAAAAGGTGTAGCTTTTTGTTTTGATTTATCTTGTATATGTAATTACCTATACTAGAATAAGATTCACTCCAGACTCTGATACCAGTGCTTTCATCAACTAAAGCCTGGCGGTCTTCATCATAGGATCCTGCTCTTTTATTGAATATTTTAAATAAGTTTTTGCTTGAAGATGACACAGGAAAGTTAGTTGAATGTGTTGTTTGTATATTGTCCTCCTGAAAAGGTGTAGGAACTTGAATAGACAATGTAGCATCCTCCGTTGAATCGTATGACGGATGCCCTTTCTTGTCTAGTAGTCTAGAGTCCTCGGTAGCCATATTTTTACAGTGAGGAGAAGTAAATAAATAAACAGAATATAAACAATGGGGAAAGAGAAAACAAAAAATATCAATAAATCAATTTCGTTCCTGGTCTTTTAAACTTTTTTTTTCTGCTAAACAATAAATGGCTCAAGTCAAATGATTCACAGAGATTCTTGTCACGGGGTAACTAATAGCGGTTATGATGCAATTTTGTACTATTATTAAAAAAACACAAGATAACCTTTAAGCTTCAAAATCGCACTTGAAACGGAAAACTGCAATAAACTTTTTTATTTATTTGCTTATTTTTTTATGAAAAGTTACATACTATTTGTTAGAAAATATGACAGAACAAAAGTGCAATAGTCTGTTTTCCTTATAAAGCAAGGGACAGATTTTAAATTTGAATTAGAATCAAGCTTCAAGCAACCAGGAACCAGTAACATCTTGGTCCTTTTTAAACCCTTATAATTCGATTTAAATGGTTCAATATTTCCTTTTATTTTATATAATAGTCTTATTTAATTTTTTAACAAAAAGATGACACTGGCACTGTCTATATTTGAGTTGGTCCGATTTTTTAGTCATGTTAAAACTCATCTTGTTAACATTCCTTCTCAATAGAAGGGAGGCAGGAGAAAGGTATAAAAAAAAAAAGGTCATTACTGCTTCATGCTTTGAGTTGTGTAATACAATATTACACGATTTTTCATTTGACAACAATTACTTTAAAAGAATAACAAACAAATGAATTAGAATTGATTCAAATAATATGTTCTATTTAATAAATATTGCTACTTTTTATTGATATGTAATATATGATATTTTATATATAAATATGGACATATGTATATATATGTCTAAATACATCTAAGGATTGTTTATAAAGTATATTAGGTTGTTTCTACTAGTTGGTGCTTTTCCTTTGCCAGTGAAACCAAGCTATCATATTCCCCAGAATTTCGACACATTTTATGGAACACAGACTCAGTATTTGTAATAAGTGTCAAGGGACTACATAAATATTGATATAAGTAACCTTTAAAAAAAATGGGACGGTTAAACCTACCTATCAAACTCAACTATTTGTCCTTGATCCAAGACCAATATACGATCATAATCGATGATTGTATGCAAGCGATGAGCAATACACAAAATGGTACTGTCCGAAAATTCAGTAGCAATGGTCTTTTGAATAGCTCTATCAGTTTCGAAATCCTATAGTTAAAAAAGTTAGTCATGATGCATATTAGAGTAATATTGAAGCTCTTACCACAGAAGCAGTGGCTTCATCCATTAATACAACACGGTTTCTCTTAAGTAGGGCACGTGCTAAACACAGCAATTGACGTTGACCTTGTGAGAAGTTTTTACCACCTTCAGTCACGGCTGTATCCAAATCTTTGAAAACGTTTGTATTTATACCAGCGCCATCTACTGTGCTGGACGACGTAGAAGAAGAAACGAGCTCGCCATCATCAGAAGGTATAAGATGAACACGGCGTAAAGCTGTAAAGATATCTTCATCCTTGAACCGATCGAAAGGATCCATATTCGAACGAAGAGAGCCAGAGAAAAGTGTGGGGTCTAAAAATAAAAATAAAGTTTTTTTTCTTAGAAATGCGTGTATGTGTGATCTACAAGAATATTCCTATCTCTTACCTTGTGGTATAATGGTCAGGTTTGAACGTAAATCTTCAGTTCCGAGATCTTTGATATCAACATTATCAATCACAATAGAACCAGTGCTGGCCTCAATAAATCTGAAGAAAGATAAAGCGAGTGTAGATTTACCACTACCAGTTCTGCCAACAACACCAATTTTTTCTTGGGGACGGACGGAGAACGAAAGTTTACGAAGCACAGGCTCCAAGTCAGCTGCATAACGTACTTCGAGGTCATGAACCTTGATAGCTCCATTTGTTGGCCATCCACTAGGTGGTCTCAGGTTGGTAACGGCAGGTGCTTCTTGTTCCATTTCCATGAATTCGACTACACGTTCAACCGCATTAAAGCTCATTTCCAGACTGGTATAGCGACGGATTCCCCAGAACATCTATTTTTGGAAGAGAAAAATAATACGCATCAGTATAGTCGCTTTTTTTTGAACTATTCTATAATAATATTTACCTGATGAGTGAATAACAACACGAAATTAAGACAGAAACCTGCTAATGATGCATCCACCTTATCAATTTTGAGCAAGATAATAAAAGCAGTCAAACAGTTGATCACAGCACCAGTGATAGCATAGCGGACTGATGCATGTCGATTAATGGTCCAGGTATAATAGTATGGACGAGCGTTTGTATCAATGTACTCGAGCATGTTTTGTAAAAACAATTGAGTGACACCGAAAGCACGAACAGTAGCAACTCCAGCAATGGTCTCAGTGAAATGACTGAACAAGGGAGAACGAGAAACAGAATCCATGCGTTTCAATTCACGAGAAGTAGAAACAAACTTTATACCAAGTACAATATTAACAGCAGCTACAATTAACATGGGTACCGAAAAGATGGGCAAGACAGAGGATACCGTCAACATACTAGATATAATGGAGACCCATTCGCTTACAAAGTTCAGCACATCATTTGGAATGTTGGAATCAATGGCTTCAAAGTCTTTACTGAATCGATTCAAGATTCTACCTAAAGGTGTTCTGTCAAAGAAGCGAAGCGGTGCGCGGAAGACACGTTGCAAAAGTTCTCCATAAAGAGTTTTGTTTGCACGAAGGGCACCCCAATAAAGAACCGCAAAACGACCAGTACCAACAATAATGTTGGACACAGTAATCAAGACATAGATGCGCATATAGAAGTCCAAATCATGTTGCGTTTTAGATTCAACAGAGATGATTTCGCTTGAACTTGCATTGACGGTTATAATATTAGATTTGTACTGTGAAAACAAAGATGTATGAGGCTGAGACCATGCAGTCTGTTGGTATACAGTGACCCCATCCTCTGCATAATATCTTGTCCACTGTTTGATCCACCAAGTTTCGCCGATATCTAAGCCACGAGATCCGAGAACCAAAGCCGTCATAATAAGCCAAAAGATAGGGCTTCCGACCATTCCCGCATACATCTTGTATAGACGAAGTTTAACCATACCGGAAGCTTTCGACTCCTCTTCGATGAGCACTCTAGGTTTCTTATCATCCTTCTTCTTATTAGCATCTTCTCCGTCCAATGTTTGCTCAATGGCTTTCTCTTCAGCTGCAGCTTCTTCTTCTTTGTGGTCCTCCTTTTCTTCATGCTCGAGTAAATCAGAAAGTTTACCAGAGGCACGTAATTCAGCAACACTACCAGCGATATCAGCGCGACCATCTTCAATGTGAACAATATAGGCACTGCCCTTGGAGCATAGCTTGATGTGATGAGTAATCAAAATACGTGTACGGTTGTTCATCAAGGGACCCAAAAGACATTTCTGATACAAGTGATTTCCTGTATGTGAATCAACAGCACTCAATACATCATCCATCAGTACAATCTGAGCGCGAGAGTAGACAGCTCTTGCCAATGAAACACGTGCTTTCTGACCACCGGACAAAGTAATACCTTTTTCACCAATTTCAGTCTGATCGCCATCTTCAAGGATCTCCAGATCCTTGTTCAAGGCACAGGCACTCAAGGTTTCACGGTATCTAGATTCATCATAAGGCAAACCAAACAAGATATTATCTTTAATAGAAGCATTTTGTAGCCAAGATGTTTGAGAAACATAAGCAACAGCGTAGGGAAGAATCCAATCTTTTGGATCAATTTTGTCAGCAACAGAAAAATCGCAAGATACAATATCAGATACTTGCTGACGAGGACAGGATACTTGACCCTCCAAAATAACTGATTCACCCAAAAGCGTCAACATCATAAGTGTTTTTCCAGCACCAGTAGAACCACTAATCAAACTTAATTGATTTTTGGGGAATTCAAGGTTGAGATCCTTGAGAATGAAGTTCTTGCTACCTTCGTCACTTTGTTCAGCTTCATTATCCTTATAAGATTCTTTACTCCAGCCAATGGTGGCATTCTTGAAACCGATTGTAGTGTTTTCCATGGCAGTGGGATCAAGAGGTTCAGATGGTTCAATTTCATCTTCATCAAGATACGTTTGAATACGGCGGATACTGATCAAACACTGAAGCCATTCAATGAATACTTCTGGAAGTACATTTAATGCAAATCTCAACTCGTTAAATATAGTAATAGCAGTGAAAGCAATGGGGGCAGTTAATTCGTTTCCTTCAAGCTTGGTAAATGACCAGAAAGAGATCAATGTAACGAGAATAGGCGATCTATGTATTTAAAAAAATAATTAGCGAATGAGGAAGAGAGGTTTTTTTCCCCAAACAAATCAAGAGCTTTACCCATCCCACAAAAGATTGAATAAAACACCAGAGACATATGTGATTCCCAAATGGTGTAATTCAACATTTCTAGCTTCCATGATACGTTTTTGCCAGTTCTTTTCCCATGCAAAAAACTTGATTTGGCGAATACCCTGCAAAGCCTCGTTCATCAGATTTACACGCTTATCACGCGCTTCCATTAGGCGATCCTGAGTCTTGGCATAGATCTTTGCATTATAATGACTAAAGGGGAGAACAATGATCATCACCAATAAACCGAGGAGACATGAGTTACCAAGCAGGTGATACAAAAAGTAGATACCAATTGTTAATTCGCTTGGTGCGGCAATCGCCGAGAACCACCAAGTACTAAATTCGGAAATACGATTGGAGTCTGTGCTCATCAAGTTAACAATGGTACCGGTGGTTGAAGTAGAGTCACCCTTTTCCTCGTCATCCTTTTTATCCTCCTTCTTCTTGTCCTTATCCTCGTCTTCATCTTCAATGGTAGATGATACAATGGATAAATCACGACGACGCAATGTCTTGCGGTAAATTTCAATATTAAGCATGGCTTTAATGCGCACCTGAAGAGACGAAGAAGCTAAAAGACCAACTTAATAAATCAATCAAAGATAAAACTAGCAATAAAATGAAAACATTACCATAGTACCACAATTGGCCTTCGCCCAAACCTAGGATACAAATGCTAAGACCAAGAAATACAACCATCAAATAACCCTGACGGAGCGATTCTTGATCTCCATGACCACCCATATCTTGGATTAACTGCAGTAACTGGTTTATAAAATAAGCAGGCACATAATAGCAAATAGATGTAATGACAGCTAAGATTATTTGGATAGTGATGGCAAAGCGATTCGAAAGAAAGATACGCTTCAATAACGGTTTTCCTCTGCTCTCACCAAACATGTAATACAAGTTGTAACCACGGAACAAAGGTGCTAATGTAGGCAAATCATCATCTGACAGCGTCTTGTTCTTAAAGGCAAGTTCAATGAGTGGGGTTACCCAATTAAAGAAGAAGAACGAGAAAATGGAGGACACATCGATACCAATAACAGTCTTTCCTTTCTCGTCCACAAAAGGCTGACCGCGCTGGACTGTGGCTGTGGTGTAAATAAGGTCGGTATTAATGAGAAAAGACAAGACTAAAGGCAACATGGACTTCCAGGTAGCATCAGGCTGATAAACGGTAGCTTCATACAGATAAAAAATGACTATACAATAGGAAGCAAGATAAAAGAAGAAAAGATGTACATTTAAAATCCACCCCCATGAGTTTGGGAAGCGATAGCGGCGAGATACCAATGCAAGCACTGTGGCATACAGCCAAGATAAGAACATCATGCAACGAGCCATTATAGGTAACATATCATCCCCGGGCTGCTGTGCAAGCACAACATCATAGAAGGCCAAACCAGTTAGTAGCGTAATAACAAGTGTGCCAAAAGTCACTCTTGTTAAACGATGAGTGTCTGCAAATGGAGCAGTTAAATCACGATTCTGATCAAAATAGAGTGGAGCAGGATCTTCCTTTTGTGTTTTGTGTAAATGAACACGTTGAAATGTTAGTATCAAGGCGCTTGTACAGGCGACAACTGTTAGTGTCCCCGACAGCCAAATAGCTATTAAACTATTTGTCATTAAAGTGTATAATAATTTTTTTTGATAATAACAAAAAGAGAAAAACGAAAAAAAAAAGCGCTTTAAAAAACTTTTAGTGTAATGTACGATTTGTAATTTAGGTTCAAGATCATTGGCTAATGCCTGAACCGCAGTAAAATCGCTAATGCCGCTACATATATAATAGTCCTATATTCACCGCAGCAAAAAAACGGCGCTTTTTTCGATTTGCGAATTGACAGTCCTTGTGCTTCTGTTTTAATCTTGCTAGGTACACTGAGAAGCTGTAATTTACGTACTATGCCTAATATCTATATAATAACTGCTATTGTTACCAATCTAGAATACAAACTAGTATATTGAAAGCAAGATTAATGTTAATAATATCACCAACAAGAGCCTTATCAAAAAGGGAGGAGTGAAGGGGATACAGCACCACCCCAATTCGGACTTTTTTATCTTTTTTTAGAATGTGTTGCTTGTTTTGTTGTTAATGTATTCAAATGGAAAAGTCAGAATTGCATCCCTTTACTCACTTGGGAATAGCATCATTCAAGGAAAGAACACATTGTATTCTTACGCAATCACCAGTATTCATGTTACACAAACATTACAGATATCCTGGTATTTTACAAAAAAAAAGAACAGTTCCAGCGCCTGAATTAGTACCTCCGCTGAACTTGAAGAGAGTCAATAATATTAATAGGAAGACATGGTTTATTGATCTGTATGAGAAAAATATTTCTTCACAAGATATTGTAACAATGAATTAATAAACATCAGAAACCCTTTATTTGTTACTTTCACGTTCAAATATAGAATTAAAGTGCGCCACCAACACAAATACACTTTCTACCAAAGGTGATCATGCTCGGTGTAATAAATTACCATTGATAATAATCAATTGTGTATACATTCGTGACAGATGACCCATTCTTGAGATCTATATATCTTCTCGGCTTAATTTACCTAAAAAAAAACAAAGGTTTATTTAATCGTATCTTTTGGTACTCCATGTTCCATTGAGACCAGCCAGAGTACTCATTTAATACCACGATAAGGCTTTGTTGTGAATATAAAACCAGTTAAATAAAGAAATGTAAAACGATAAAATGCCTTGGGGTTTATTTGTGAGTGATTGTCCATCACTCAATGATAGAATTTCAAAAAGGCTTGGTGATACGAAAGGAGATTAAAATATCAAAATAGCTATTGTTTGTTTGTTTGTTTGTTCTTGTCTGTTTACGCACTCTTTTTCTGCTAATTAATAAAAACAGATGATATGTTATTAAAACTTTAAGCACGCTAAGTACATTAAAAAAAGTGACTTTGTGAGGCGCAGCCACTGTATTGGCGGCGGATAAATGGGCTTTAAGCTGCATGAGATGAATCTAAAATTTACGAAATCACAACAGCAGAATTCAACAAGGTTTCATCATGCTCATCGTCGATGCTGGATTTTGATTATATTTTTTTAAGCAGACCACAATCTATGTGTTCACCAATTGCTTCATATATTGAGACAATATTGCAATTATTGGTGTTTAAATCATCCAAAATGGAACTAATATATTGAATACACCACCCAAATTTTCGTTTGAAAACAAGTAAAGTAACATTTCTATTATGTATTCCAATTCTATGGTGCACGCCAGCTTAAACCTCAAAAAACATTACCCGATTTGGAAGTTCAAATTACCGCCAATAAAAATGCAAAACCCAAATTTAAACCGATAGAAACGTTTTTAAGGACAAAAAGAACAATCCTATCGGTGTACTTTTTTTTTAAATACATTTTAAGCGGCCTTTGCTTTAATTTTTTTACGAGAAGCCGTTGTTTTTTCGGGCCATGATTACGTAAAATGGTTCTATTTACAAAGTATACACTAACTAATTACTATTTTGACACTTAGCTTATCATTAAGACTAATTTTCCTTGCAAAAGCATGTAATATAACGATTACAACTGCGATCATTGACTCATAAGCAAGAAATGGTGGCAAATTTGGCCCTAAAATCGATAACGATATTGACGACTATGATATCAATATGTTTTCTGATGATTCATGCGAGTAAAACGAAGTTGATCTTGATAGGGAGGAAGAAGAAGCTCTCAGTAATGCAGGCGGAGCGCTCACCATCAAATGGAAAGCTAACGCTGATAAAAGCTTAAGAGGATCATATAACGGTAACCTAAACAATTTTTTTAAAAAAACTGCTTACATAATCCCAAAGTGCAAAGCGTTTTCCATGATGATGATGAAGAGAAAGTCGATTAGCAAAAAAAAAATTCCAGCCATTTTCACGTTCGGAAATTATATCACCCGATTTTCTTATCGGTGATTCAAATTATAAATCTGGCCGTTTTTTTATTTTTTGAGGTTTAAGCTGGCGTGCACCATACTGGTTTTTTTTATAAAAGTAAATTTAATATCTAACAAATAACAATAGCATTCTACTTCTAAATCTCTTCTAATTTATCAAATATATTTTTTTCGATAACAGTCATTTGGCTCCTCTGATAAGTACGCTTTGAAGCCACCCAATCATCAATGATTTGACGGGGCACTTTTTTTCTTGGATTGTGTTGAAAGATCACCTCCATTTCCTCAAGCTATAAATTCATATATGTATACATAAATTAATAAAAGAGCATTTGATAAAAAAAAATGGTCGATAGACACTTGAAATATTACCGTGTATCCTTTTGTTTCCGGGTAAGAAATGAACACATGTACAAACATGACAAAGTTAAAAGCAGCAAATAAAAAGTAAAGACCGTAATGAATACGCTCCATCAAAACAGGCACCATAAAATTAAGTAGCCAATTAAAGAGCCAATTGGATGCAGTAGATAATGAAATGGCAATTGCCCTTACTCGAAGGGGGTAAATTTCAGCAGGATATATCCAGCCCACTGCCCCCCATGTTGTAGCAAATGTGGCAACAAAAAGATAGATGCACGCAACTACCCCGTTGGCCTCTGCAGAAGTAGAAAGAACAACATTTGCCTTCCCAGTCTCTATATTTGTTGACCATTCACCTCTTGCTAATATTCCACCCACGCACCATAATAATGCAGACATGAGAAATGCACCAATCACCAGTGTAGGTCGACGGCCCCACCTATCCACAAACACGATAGCTGGAATAGTCATGATGACATTGACAATATATGATACACCTGAGGATACCAAAAGAGCCTTTTGGTCGCTCCCAATACCAACCTGTTCAAACAAAAACACCACATAAAACATAATAATATTCATGCCGGTCAGCTGCTGATAGATTTGAAGCATGATGCCCAAAAACACCCGATAGATAATCTCAGGTTTTAGAATATCAGCATATCGATGTGACGCTACATTGCGATCAAATTGAATCATGGCCTCAATCTCTTCCATTTCGATTTCGACACGAGGATGATAGCGATCACCTTTTCCATGGATATCCGCAATGACCTGTCTAGCCTCTTCTAGACGCCCCTGATCGGCTAGCCAACGAGGGGAAAACGGGAATGCCCACATGCCACAGCATAAAATAATCGCAGGGACGGCTTGTATTGCCCAAGGAATACGAAATGCGAGTGTACTATCAATAAACTGGCACCCGTACTGAATCCAAAAGCTTTGGACGTTTGAGTGAATTTTAATACCGGTGATGTGTCTCTCCTTTTTTTTTAAAAAAAAAAA
>VCJC01003538.1:15587-27450 GCA_024140195.1 Backusella luteola
GGTTCGTTTTATTTTTTTTTCAAATATTCCATGTGCTATTTGTCACCAAACAGTACCATAATCATTGTGCAGGTATCATATTTTACAGATGTCGAAACATATATGTATTGATTTATATGGATTGACATCACTCTTTTCTGGTTCTTGTTTGAAGTAAGTTTGAGCCTTTCAACTTGAAATACAGCAAGAATCTGATAATGATTGCCATGAATTTAGTATTTAAAGTACCCTGTCACATAAAACGCTGATGAGAAACTCACGATAATTAATAAACGTCTATATTCATTTGGTTTTTACTACAGAAAATAGAAATTAAGATACTCCGTTAAAGTTGTTAAAATGTCATTTATTTATTAATGACATCCATTCTGTCATTATATCATGTCACATTTAATACCTGAAAATGGCTCATCGTGGTAAAAAGGGGATACAACTTATTCCCACTCAAGGTGAGTATATGCTCGCTTGACCTAAAATACAGGCGCAAAAGTCTAAAACACACCCTTCACTTTTATGACATAAAAGGGCCTGACATGATGATACATTTCCATTTATATGCTTGATCCTACATCAGTGTTCATCATAACAAATGGTTAATTTTGGCAGATCTTAATAAATATATATACTCAGGTACCGTTTAGCGAATAACTAAATGATGGTCATATTAAAGTATCTACCGATAGTGATATGAGGTCATTCATATATCCCGAATCATGTAGACTTTGGTTATGAATATAACCAAGCAGATGATGACTTGAAAAGCCATCACATCTAAAAAATAAATAAAATAAAAAGGTTTTAGACTTTCAAGTCATTCAAATAAAGACAAAGGATACTTTAGCTTTGTCAATAAGGGGAAAAAATGCTAAAATTAAAACCATGATTTTTCAACGGTAATATGTCTTGAGATTTTTATAATCGGCAATAGTTAAGTCGTAAACATGTGCCTCAGAGATACCTTGACTTTAAAAAAAAAATACTAATCCAGGAAATTTGAATTGGTAATATTGAATGAATCTTCTTTTGTGGCTTTATAAAAAAAGGGCGCTTTGGAAATGAATACGATTCCCCCGTTGTGTAACTCATTAAATTGTATGCTTGTATTTATGTTAATCAACTTTATAGTTGTTTTTCCAATTTGCTTGGATAATGGTGGTAATTTAAACATTTGAATGTCATACGATCCACTTGGCGGTCATTTCATTCATTGTTGAACGATTTTTCTCTAGATTTGAAATACGTGAGGATAGAATTCTCCAAATAAGGGTACTAATATATGGAGTGCAAGACTTTATATCCACTTTATTTTACACTGTTGGCGTTATTCAACTCTTTTTCTCTCTCTCCGTCTTGTTCCATTGTTTACTTTAAATTAAAAAAAGCGGACATCAGCTACAAAAATTGAACATATTTATCCGTGCCTTAAGCAAGATTCCAACACCAATACAGCAATCTATTACTGTAGAGAGCATGTGCATTTCCCAATTCTCTTTATCAAGACAATGTTTATCCATTTTGATAATTATTCAAGATGATACTACCGTATAAACAATAATATCTTGTACAATCATCAGTGACCAGGAAACGAACCCATTGTATTTGATGTTATTCCGTCTGCTTTTGTAAGAGCATTACACATCCACTATTTTTATTATAGTTAAAGGTTAAGCATGTAGGATAAAAGTGCATTTACTAATGGACACAAAACAAGTCATTCCAAGATTAAAAGCACATATTTACTATCATAAAAAAGGGTATAAATAGTAAAGTTTTGTGCTTTCTATTTCTTCTCATTCTTTCATCATGTTTTTCATTTTGCTCTGCCTACTTTTCATCACCCAAGTCATTTCAATCGATCAGTCATGTTTTTATAAAGGCGATAGAAAAATTCAAAAGAACGCTATCGAGTATCCTTGTTGGTATCGAACACCCGACAATGCCATCGCCTGTGTAGAATATTTCAAAGGCACCAGCAACTGTCCTGCTCCATTTAAACCTCACAAAGACAAAAAGTCATCATAAGAAAGCACTTTATTTACATTCTATCTAATCATTATTATCATTATTATTATCATTATAAAAAGTTAAAATAAAGCGATCAGGATAACCTGTAAAATAGGTAGTTTCCTTCTTTTTTATTTTTTTATTGTGCGATACCAATTATGCAGGTGGGATTGGTTGTTTTTTCGTTATTGTGCTGATCACTACAGATGGAATAGACGAGTTGCATGATTCTGATTGTATCCTCACTGTTGAGCATGTATATCGTAAGTTGGAATGTAATGTCATTGGTAGACGTATTGGGATCAAAAAAAAAAATCAAAAAATCAAAAAATCAAACAAAAGCTCATCCTGAATTGACGTCATTGAGATCGTTGTGAGGTACACTTCTTTTTTTTTTCGATTTTATTTTCCTAAAACTGTCTTTTTTTATTACTTTTTTTTTCTGTAACATAAAAGCATGAAGACACTTGTCAGTCCTGGTAATGCAGTCTGTTGCAGTTTGCTCTCATTCTGTGGAATAATCTTTCTTGTAAGCCCTCCTTTATGTTTAGACTTGTGGGATGAAACATGACTAACATTCAAAGTATACAGATTGTGCTTGGCATGGCGTTTGATGCAAAAGTAGAAGTATTGACAGAATTCGTAAGCGATCCTGATGATCCCAAGGCCACCGCAAAGTCGTGCTTTACAGCTGCCATTGTGTATACCTGTTTCCTTGGTTTCTGTGGTTGTCAGGTAAAATATATATGGAAAGACCAAATCAAAAGTCCGCTAACGTGTTTTTGCAGATGTTGGTTCATAAATACAATTCTAGAAACCAGATACAGCTTTAAAAAGATGTTTATGCACTTGGCCAATAAATGTGTTGTATGCATTATCGATTTATTTGTTTTCTATTTCTTTTTAATAATAAAAAAAGAGCGTATGTGTAAAATATGTAACGTTTTGTATATAAATCAAAATCTATTCGACCTTCTTTGCAGCACGTGGGTAGGTGATCTCCTTTAGAGTTGCCAACATTTGATCACGACAGTGACTAGCAAGGTTTTCGATATCAGCAGAATCCTCCTTTATGTCCTTTGTGGAGATGGGTGGAAGCACTAGAAATACAACAGGTTTAGCCACTATCCAACAACACTTTACGGGGTGCTTACCTCTGCAGCGTAATTTTCCTGGAACATAACGCTTTTCCTTTGCACTGTAAAGATCATAATAGTTGCCAATGACAATGGGCACAATGGGCACACGTGCTTGCACAGCCATGTGGAATGCACCCTTCTTGAAGGGCAACAGGTTGATTTCAGCTTCATGGCCACGGGTGCCTTCAGGGAAGATCCAAACACAGGTCTATCATTCATAATGGCGATGAGATAAACCAACCCACTCACTCCCATTATATCACTTACATTCTTCTTGTGGATATCTTGAGCAGCCTGACGAGCCTGTTTAATGGCACTCTCTCTATTCTTACGATCCAAAAAGATGGCATTACTCAATGTCACTATCATAATAATAAAGAAGGGTTTATCACTCTATATCCATTTTTACAGCCAACAAGAGACTTACTGAACCAGCCCAAGAATGGATAATATTTCAACTCCTTTTTAGCGACAATGGCGGTATTTTGAGGGTAAACCTTACCCATCAGCATGATATCCAAACTAGACTGATGATTACAGACATAAATGACCGGCCCGTCGTGCTTCTTGAGATTCTCTTGACCCTCGGCCTCGACCTCCAGATCCAAAAAGAGACGACCCAGCGTATAATAGCCACGGGCGACCGAGGAATTGATTAAGTGGGTAAGGCCCAAAGGAGGGAAAACAATCGAAGCACACATACCGTAAATGGCCATGACGGTCAAACACAATGTTGTAATCACACTACGGTAGTAAAAGTTGCCATTTCTACGACCCAAGATGAGTACACTGACAACAGCAGCTGCAACAAGTCCACTCTTAACTACCATTTTGTTTATTTGCTGTTAGTTTGTTTTATCTTGTAGCAAGTGATATAACCGGGAATACACAAAACAAGTATTTTTTTTGTTTATTTATATGTTTTAATATTTACCTAATATCATGGCAGTAACAGAAAAAATGAAAAAAAGAGAAATAAAGAAAAAAAAAAAATATTTGCCACTCTTCGAGTTCAAATCCTCGGTTAAATTCGATCACCGAATAAACTCAACAAAAGATTTTGGCATGTGAAAAGAAAGATGGACGACACGTGATTTATTTAAGGATACGGAATTCGAGAAACACATTGATGACAGAGCAAGTGCAATACACGATGATCATCCACCAGCCCAGCTCCTTGTTGATGTGATAGCCATTGATGTTGACAACAACAAGGGTGCTTAGCAAAACAGTGATCAGGCCGGTGCAGGAGATCAAGATGGTGGGTGCAACATCCAATTCATAGGGCTTGCCGGTTAGCCATGCCTGATAGGTCGAAGAGATGCCCACTCCAAGCACCATATCTATAAATGGTATCAAGACATACAATAATTAGCACTTTCCATCTATCAAACTCCCCATTTTTTGTCTCTTACTTAATAATGGGCCTGCATAACAAGCTGAAATAGCCATGGTTGGAAATCC
This sequence comes from Backusella luteola, assembly GCA_024140195.1. Taxonomy (NCBI): domain Eukaryota; kingdom Fungi; phylum Mucoromycota; class Mucoromycetes; order Mucorales; family Backusellaceae; genus Backusella; species Backusella luteola. Next base: position 20,195 of record VCJC01003538.1, read on the forward strand.
CATCTGATAATCATCATCATAAGTATACATCTCATGTCATTTTTATTCCCTTTTTTACCTTTGCTATTGCTGTATTTGCCACTAAATCACCCACACTATTACCCTAAAAAAATAATGAGTGTTGATTCTGACTAATAACTACACACTTTACCATTGCAAAAATAGTAAGCCCCATAATGGCATCACTGATACTGAAAATGGTGCCCAGCGCCTGTAAGAGACCTACCATTTCATTCGCCAATAAAAAGATCCAATTCAATGCAATCACAAAACCTCCAATCGATAGCATCCAATACCATTTGGGTGCCTTTTCGGCGCTGGTTGTCAGCACCACCACGCATGCGAGCCCACATCCCAGAAAGAAACCGCATGCAATGGAATACACGGGGAAGAAGCCGTTTACTGGAGAGAGACATGAGTTTTTGTTATTCCATTTACACATCTCTATTTTTACTTACATGTCATCACAGCGGCTACAAAAGTCACGGAGCAAATGGCCTGTAACGCAACCAACCATCTACACCAACCACCACGTATATCATCGTCCTCGTCTTCTTCTTCTTCCATAACATCAGAGTTTGTTTCTGATATGACGGGTACCTGTAAAAACTGACTCTGGGGCTGTGGCTGTGGCTGTTGAGGTGTTTCATCCACCATAATCTCAATATCATCCACCTTAATCTCATCGCCTTCCGCCACGGGTAACGTCAATGTAAAGATAAGCATCAGTGGAACGGCAATCACAGAACTGAGCTTCGCAAACACGGTCTTGTCACTCCAGCCTTGTAACGACGGAAACAGCAGGCAGCCGATATCGTCCAGGAGCAATGAATAAGATGCGGCGGCCTTTAACTTGGGTACACTTGATGTGCTCGAGGTCTCCATCACCTGTGGTGGTTGTTCAGGTATTGTCTCGCTTGGTAATCGAATTTCAGGAACAGCTGATGATTGTTGATTTGTAGAGATGAAGGTAAAATAGTCGTCTGCTGCCGATGAGGTTTCAGGGGTTGTGACTTTACGTAAAGATGCATGGGGACGTGTGGAAATGTTTGGCACGGAAGATAGGGGTGGATACAAGTTTGAATTGTTGCGTTTGTACGCGGGTGTCACTTGGTTGGTACTGCTTGCTCTTTTTAAATTTGAGATTTGTTCTTGAAACTATACAACAAATGAGTCATACTGTTGCCATCATATTATTGTTTATATTTACCTCGATGGCACCAAAGAGAGATGTACGCATACCAATACGTGGGGTCATGGCATGACGATACAGACGAGACGAAATGGATCCATTTGTACTTGTGGTTCTTGGAAGTCCCGATTGGGAATAAAACGACGATTTGCGTGAAAGGTGTGACGAGTTTGGCGAAACCGGTCGAATGATATGGCCCAAGTGGTCTTGTGAATGAAACCCATGAACTGGGATATCTAAACGGGGAGGTTTTTTACTAGGACCATCTACTATATATATATATAAGAGTTGATTATCCTCTTCTCTCTCTCTCTCTCTCTCTCCTTTTTTTATTTTTTCTGCTTTTTTACCTAGCAATCTTGAAGTTTCAGCTAAGAGTTCCTCTACATCGTTTTTTGGTTCGAGTAATGCGGGAGTCTCTGCCCCTGGAAAACGATAGGCACCCACCACCACAACAAAGACGTAGCTAAGATAATAGGCAATCAATGCGAGTCCATGGTACCAACATATGCGACGATGATAGACGATCCATGTCATGATCATGATGGCGCCGGTTAGAAACGAAGCATCTCGCATAAACGTAATCCGTTTGGATCTAAACGGCCGAATGATACCCATGCTTCCTGATACAACGGATACGATAAAGAAGGCTGCTCCAATGAGCTCTCCAATTGCTAATGAACCGGATCCGGTATTCATTGCACTGTATGGTGTTATTTTTCTTGTATATTTTCTATCCATATAAAACTTACGTGAATGTACTGAACAAATCCGGACTACCGTTACCAAAAGCAAGTATTGTCACACCAGCCTAAACCATTTTTTTTTTAAATATGGTACAATCATGATGATGAATTTATTTGGTTTACCATGCTTTCTGATAACTCTAGTCTTGATGATATTGTTTGTAGATTAGGACCTAAAAATGGTAATATGAGCATAGATAATTTAAAATGCCGCAAACTTACAAAAAAAGTCAGCTGCAACCACACTCACAGCACCAAATAACAGCAATAGGCCTGAGAGCTAAACGTTTGAATTGAATATACCATATGGATAATTTCATTTGAAAGGGTTTACCATGATGCCAACAGAAAGGGGTCTCCACAGTGTGGAGCAATAATAAAACTTTAAAAAATAGCCACTGAAACCGTGACAAGCGGCCATAACAAAAGCACATTGATCATCGTGAGTTTCTATTTTTGAGCACTACCAAAACTATAAATTATTATTATTGTAAAAAAGTTGATTTCTTGTAAAAGGGTGTACCGATTTATTATGATGTGATAGAGTGTTGAAAGAAAATAAGGCAGTTACTGCCAAAGGATATAAAACCAAAACCAAAAAAATCAATCTACGAAACATGAAATAAATAAAATGAAAAAATAAATAAAAAAATGAAGGAGAAAGAGAAAAGCAGGAAGGGTACGAGAGATGCTCCTCTGTTCTTGTCTCTCTCTCTCTCTCTCTCTCTCTTTTGTCACATTGATTTAATATGGAGATCCGCGTGACTGTTTCAACTTTTGGACAAGTGATGTGCAGCAGAAGTTTCTATTTTTTTTACATTTTTATTTTTTGATATGTTTCCCTTTTTTTTGCTGTTCTAAATCACAAGTATGAGCAAATCGAACAATATCAACTGGAATATACCTGATGCGGATGATAGCCCACCACCCGCCTATGAGGCATCCGCTCCACCGTTTAATCCCAACTTTATTGAGCATCCACCTTCTTCGAGCAGTCATCCGCATTATATAGAGCCCACGCCTATTCATACCACCACTGTCAACACCTCCCCTCTTCCATCTCCTACTACCTATAATCCACTCTATCCACAGATACCAGCTCCACAGCACCACCGGCCCCTCTATCATCCTGTGCAAATGCCGATGCCTCAATCACCCCCTCTACGACAATACCAACCCACTACCTCTTACCACACTATGCCCATACCTGCTACTTATACCGCCCATACCCGAAATAGACAACGTAAGGGGTTTCCACTCGCTGCCCTTTTCTTTTTGTTTGGATTGTAAGTTTTCGCTTTTAAATGCTCATATAGTATACTGAATCACACACTCTTTACAACTACAAATAGCTTCTGTCCTCCCTTGTGGGTTGTTGGTGCCTGCTGCTGTGCCTCCAGCCGCAATGAGTACGAGTCTTGGTGGGGCAAGGTGAATTTTGTCATGGCAATGGGGTTGATCATAAGTTCCATTATCTTTTCAGCAGTTACCTTATCCGACTATTTTTAATTGGTTGGCCTTTTGAATAAAGACGAATTTGATTGGCTTAGATAAAGTTTGGTAGTTTTATTTATTTTTTTCTTTTTTCCCTCTCTCTCTCTCTCTCTCTCTCTCTCGCGCGCGCGCTCTTGCTCCACATATTTTAATTGTTTCCTTATTGTGTTCTTTTTTTATTGTTTTTTTTAAAAAGCTTTCATTACAGGCAAAGAAAAAAAAGCCAAAAAAAAAAGACCAAGGACAACACTTCTCTTCTTTTTTAACCACTCTTTTGTTACCGTTCTTTTTCTTTTTCCCACTTTCTTGTATTCTTTCTAAATATTTAAACAAGACCAAAAAACTTGAAATCAACTTGTAAAAAAAAAACCAGGCCCTAAGTGAAAAAGCAAAAAAAAAGCACAAGAAGAATAAGTAAAGATGGCCGAAGAAGTCAAAAAGATCTTGGAGAGCAGCACAGAGAAGTCGATGGAAGGGATGAACATTACGTTTCCCATGGCGTACCACGATCGTGCATGGTACGGAACCTGGCTTCGACCCAAAGATGCGTTGGAGAGCCTCAGCAACAGACACATTCCACCCGCAGTGACGTTGGAGCAAAAGAGGTACTGGCCCGTCGGCACAGAAGACTCGGAGATACCCCGAAAGGAGCTGTTGAAACAGCCTCACAAGGTACCGGATCCACACTACACTGTGCCGCCCTCAAAGAAGGAGCTGCTGCCACCCCAGCCAGTTTACCCGCAGAGCCGTGGCATCAAATTAAGAGACGTCGACACAATTGTGAAGGAATCCAAATACCTGAGACCAAACGAGACACGAAAGCCGCAACAGCAGAGCAACTTTAAAAAGCCTGAAGCATCTTCTCGACAGACGTCATCATCAACAGAGAGCACGGTTGCAAGTATCTTGCATGATATCTGCACCGCAAGCCAGCCCCAACCAAAGCCATCCTCCTCTTCATCATCTCATAACTCAGCAACGACAACAACAACAACAACAACAACAATTACAACACCACGATTATCAAAGAATGACCAACGCAGCCGTCCAACCAATACAGCAACGAGTAAATCATCCTCGTCGAAAGCTAAAAAGATGGCGTCTTCTCCTGCGATAAAGAAATCGACTTCAAAATCACGATCCAATGTACCATCAACATCATCAACTACTAATAATTTATCCGAGCCCGAAAATAGCTATAGAAATAACACTAACAACAACAACAATAATAATAATGACCCTCATCCATATACCGTAAGTGCTGTTTATTGGCTGGCATTGGATACGCTACTAATTCACTATAATAGAACTTAATAAAAGCAAGATCCAATCTGCTCAACGATGACCCTTTAAGAAACAGAGCACTTGAAGATCTTCGTCGGTAATGTACCGAATAAAGTATGAAATAGAATAGAAAGAATGCTAATCATGGTATTACACAGTGCCAAAGAACAAGTGGCAGCAGCAGCCAAGCCCAATCTTCCGCTCCACATTTTGACCTTTGATGATTATACATACAATATACTTGGAGATAGAGAAAGCGCACGTTCAGGTAAAATATAGAAGGGTGTTTATTACTATCATCCATGTATTCATTCTCTATTTTCTTCATTTAGAAAACGCAGAAAAGAAACGACCATTAATAGAAAGAACGCGTTCAACCACACCCGAAAGGAAAAAAAGCAGAAAAACAACTGGTGGCAAAGTCGTGCCTCCACGCCGCTCGTCGCCTACCCGCGAGTTGGAAGAAGGTGAAACTATCAGCCCATCACCTTCCCCTATTAAAAGAGCCCGCGAGGACGACTCAAGAAAACGCCCTGGATCACCACGTCGACGCTCATCACCTCGTAGACGCATCAGCGAGCAGAGAAATGCATCAAGATCGCCCGTGCGTAAGGCGCGCTCCGATAAAGGTGCTTCGAGATCAGAACGACGTCGATCGTCAGTCACAAGTACAAGAAAGAAGTATGAGGATCGCAGAGATCGGGACACATCGGTCGAATCAAAGACTGCCAAGAAGAGAAAGGACCGTCCAAAGAAGGGTGATGATTTGGAGGACATCATTGCCTCTGCGGCTGCTGCTGATCAAAGGAGAAACACTGAACAGAAGGAAGAGAGAATGCGAGAAGAAAAACTGAGAGAGGAAAGACTCAAGGAGGAAGAGAGGCTTAAAGAAGAGAAACTCAAGCAGGAAAAAATTAAAGAAGAGAGGCTCAAGGAAGAGCGACTCAAGGAAGAGCAACTCAAGGAAGAAAAACTTAAGGAAGAGAAGCTCAAGGAAGAAGAGAGACTTCGAGAGGAGAAACTCAAGCAGGAAAAACTAAAGGAGAAGAAGCTTAGAGAAGAGAAACTAAAGGAGGAGAAGCTTAGAGAAGAGAAACTCAAGGAAGAAGAGAGAATTAAAGAAGAGAAACTCAAGCAGGAAAAACTCAAGGAGGAAGAGAGACTTAAAGAAGAGAAACTCAAACAGGAAAAACTCAAGGAAGAGAAGCTCAAGCAGGAGAAACTCAAACAAGACAAACTCAAAGAAGAAAGGCTCAAGGAAGAGAAATCCAGAGACGAGAAAATCAGAGAAGACAAAGCCAAGGAAGAGCGATCCAAGGATTCTAGAGAGGAACGCAGTAGAGAAAGCAGACCATCATCATCAAGGGATCGAGGCGATAGAAAAAAGAAATCAAGCGACGAAAGCAAACGATCATCATCATCGTCCAAGTCTTCACGCTCAAAAGACACTGAAAAGGTATCTACGCCTCAACTCAAATCAAGATCATCATCTAGTGCATCCATGACTGAAAAGGAGGTTTTGTCAAAGCATTCGTCATCAAGCCAGAAAAACTCACCATCGCTATCATCCAAACCATCGCCTGCAGAGTCCAATGCATCAAAGGCATCTACTTCGTCTTCAACAAAGGCTGGTCCAAGTGCCACTGCTCCCAATGCCGAATCGCTTGATCAGTATCGCGTCTTCACATTAATGTAAGTTGGTCATATTTATAAGATATCCATCCACACCTTATTAACTCTTCATTAGGTTCAAGAAACTTGCACATTATAATAAACGACAAGGTGACAGTAGCGGCGCCCATCCATCCGGTGTTACCAATTTATTAGATCACTTACACTCGCTATGCAATTACGTCCTCAGTTTCTATTATCTTGACAAGCAGATCGGTGAAAAACAATACAAACAAAGCATCCAATCCTGGCAGTCACTTTTCCCATTTGCAGATGCAGTCATTCGAAACCTGGAAGCCAAAAACGAGCCCCATCTACTGGCAGTAGCCAAGCGACTGTTGGCACTGGCACGATTCCATGTCTTTGTGCGCATGGAAAGTTTACTACGGCCCACCGTCACGGAGCGTCTTGCCAATACCGACAGCACCAAAAACGACAACAAGCACTTTCAGGAGGTGCAAACCATCATGTCCTGCTATGAGCGTGCTCAGCGCTTGATGCGCGATTCGGAAAAGGTCCTCAACTATGCGGCTTTCCAGCAAGAGTACCCGGAAACATTTAGAAAGGTGTGCATCGAGGGCGATCTGAGCTCGGGTATCACTCTGGGCGGTGAAGCTGGCGTCACCGTATCCCCGCTGTATCCATTTGCCCCCTACACATCGCAACTCAACCATGCTGCCATTGCCGCAAAGTGTCTGTTGGCCGAGTATGTTGACAAGAACAATATAAAGTATGAGGTGATTACGGATGTAAAGGATTTCATGTAAATTGGAAAGTATATATATAAAAAAAAAAAGAATAAATAACAATACATAGTGGGTATTACTATAATAAAAAGGCTGAATCACACCCGGCTCACAAAATTTTCT
>VCJC01003540.1:7459-34035 GCA_024140195.1 Backusella luteola
CAAAATCACAAATGAATGGCTTCTATTTTTATACATAGGCTATACTCTTAAGTGCATCGCCCTTTCAAATAGTAATATGCCGCAAGTTCACAAAAAAAACGATCTAAGGTAATTTCCTGTTCATTAGCAGCAAATGACTTTGGTGAAGTATGTTGGGGGTTTTTGTTACCAAGCATTTAAATATTACAAATATATAATCGATGCATAAGCGCCTTGGACTATTTCAAGCACAATGTCAATTGTGCTTGATAATAGAAAGAGAAGACGATGGCATAAAAAAGGCTTACATAAATCAATTAAATTATTTAAGCTTGTGTATCATCTAAAGAAAAACTATGTTGCTTGTAGATCCCAAAAAAATAGGCTCAATTCCAAACAAACAAATAAAAGAGACATTTTTTTGACCCTGTTTTATTTTCAGGCTTTGATTTCAGAAACAAGTATTTTTACAAACTTTTCCTTATCACTAGAAATCCTTAAAAGGTTTTTTATGGACGCATCTTACATTACGATTTTTTAAAAGCATTTATTTATATTAACTATTTCTTTTTTATACAATAGCAAATCCTGTGGAGCATTCATTGATTGCTTTAAATAGATTGGAGCGTAAATTCTCATAAGAGTCGTACTGAGGCAAATCCACTTGATTAAAGCTATAAAAATTAAATGAAAAAGTAAGAAAAAAAAATTAGTACAAGATATATTTATGTATCTATCTTATTCAAGAATCCTTACCATGTATGTGCGGAAGGAAGGCGGTTCTCACCACCAAAGTCTTTATGAATCTGGAATTTTTGTACACCATTAGATCCTTGTAAATGAGCAAAACCTTCTAGTGGTACTTTAGATGTACCAGTAGAGAATTGTAGTAATTTTGCGCGCTCTTCTTGATCAAAACTACGAACGGCACGCCAGAACCATTGCACTGGTGATGATGTTGCTGTGTAGCCTTGGTAAACTGTATTATTCTTCCAGTCATCAATATCGATATCGGGCAAGCCTGAAATAAGTAATTCTAATTCTTGTTCATTGAAAATTTGGATTAAATGAGCGGGAATAACATCATGGAAGCCTTGGACAAAGGCATTGATTTGGTCCTTGATTGCTGTAGTCAATTTTTGCTCTGTGACCAATGTAACATATTCATGCTTGTTTGCTTCGGTTACGGGAATATTACGACCGTCAGGCTTCAAGTCAACTGTCTTTGTTGTACCAAAATAGTCTGTTTCAATACTGAATGTCAAATCAATAATGTCTGTGATATCATTCTCCAACATCCAAACCAAACTCTTGTAATATTCAGGATCTAATGCCTCTACATCGCGATAATCAACTGAGCGACCCAAGATATGCTTGTAGAATGATCTGGTAAAGTAAGCATCCAGGAGACGTCCATCATATATGGCCTTTCCTATAACACGACCGACAAACTTGAAGTAACTCAAGTGATCCGAGTTGATAAAGGAAGCACGGTTTGGTTGATAAGTAAGTTTATCAGCAGCAGATGTGATAAACAGAGCGTAGTTGGGATCAAACATTTGTCTAGCAAGGACTGAGAACCATTCACGAGTGACACCACCTGCATCCACACCTTCTTCATCATAAAAGCGGACCGACAGCTTGCCATTCTTAATTTCTTCACCTGTGCGGCCTTGTAATTGGTGATAAGAGTCTTCAAAAACGTATTGGCGACGAACATTCAATTGTAGCATGGCATAAGTCTCACGAGGTGTAGTGCGCTTATGAAGCTGCTGTACAAAGTAGTTTCGCTTGTTGTCAAACTCGAGCATTTTAGGGTTACGTACAAGCAAAGCAAACGAACCACTCATCAAACTAGGGCTGTTGCGAACCATGATGTTCAGTACCTTTTTATGCTTTTCGGTAAACGTGAAGAAGAAAGACTCTGGCTCATCTTCAGTTGATGTGGACTCTTGACCCTTTTCACCATTGCATTTCGATATCACCATAAACGATTCAATAATGGGTAGTAAGACAGTTGCCACATTAATCAAATCCTCCTTTTCTCGGATTACAGACAGACAAGTACCAAGTTTAGTCCACAGTGGCAAAAAGTCAAGGTCTTGATAAATCTGCAATACACGTTTTTCATTCTTTGCCTGGAGAGCCTCGTTCTTGGCCTTCTCCTCGTCTGAAGCGGTGGCAGCTGTGTTGTATCTTTTAGAGAATATGTAATCTAATGTTTTAAGAACACGTAACAACTTGGTTTGGCAGGAAGTAGAGGCCGAGAATGGAGAAAGAATAGCTGTGCTGATGTCAGTACCAGACATTGTATGTTCAAGTGCATCCAAAAGGTTATCCAGATCCGATAAAATCTGCTTTCCAGACTGTCTAGCATCTGCAACCAATTCGTTGACAATAGTCTTTTGTGCGCCATCAAGGGCAGAAAGGTGGGAAATGGCATTGAGAGTGTATTGGAAGGTTTTACTTGAGCATTCACCGTTAGTCAAAACATGAACAACCAACTTCAAGTAATAGTCTGGAATCGTTGGAGGCTTTGGAGTAGGTCGACTGGATTGATTTGGATCTTTTTGCTTGAGTTCCATCTTTTCTTCATACTTCTTGACAAGGATTGGGAATGGGCGGCACATAGCCGATAATAAATCCATAAGTTGTTCCATCAGACTGGAGTTATTGATAAAAACGGGTCGATCCAGGAGACTCATCAAGACCAGAATAGGATACTTGTTCCAGATGGTCGGAACCTTGTCTTTTCCTTTACCCTTCTTGCTGTGACTGACATTGAAGCGTTTGAGACTTGTTAATAGCTCACTTTCAGTCAAGAAGTAAGTTAAAGACTGTTCGTTGCGAGAGATAATATGGCTTAATGCTTCAAGACAACGCTGTACTATGAAATTGGGGACATTTTCGGCAATGGTCGTGTTTGTATTCTTGGACTTGCTGTTTTTCCCTTTACCGGCGATCATCAAGAAGCTGTTATCAACTGAATTCAGATCGTTGTTACCGTCATAAAGAACACAGACAAGATAAGATAAAAGATCACTACGAGTACGGTTATTCTCACAAAGATTCACAAGCAGCTGTTTCATTAGAGACTTTGAGATACTCTGAGGAATAAATAAAAGACGGACCAAGGTAGCAAGTTGAGCCTTATCCACCAATTGAATAGCAGCATCGCGGCGACGTAATTTGGCTTTCTTCTTTGAGGACTGGCCTGCTTCGGTATCATCTTCAGCGGAAACAGGTCTTCTATGAACATGTCCTGTATCATCTATTAGGTAAAAGAAAAAATATGTTAGAAAAAAAATAAGTCCCTTCCCTCCAATATTGAATATGTTGATTATGATTTGTTTATTATTTATTTACCTTGTGATTCAGCCGCTGCTGCAGCTTGACGCTGTTGGCGATCTCTTCTGTTACGTTCAATTGCTTCTTGGTGTAAGACTTCCTCGCGAATATCTGGAGGTAATGCATCCAAAAATTCTGGACTAATGGAGTCGTCTTCCATTGGTTGTGAAGGGGCAGGTCGGTTACGTATATGCTGATTCACCACTTCTTCACGCAAATCATCCGGCAAAGCCTCTAAAAATTCTATATCGATTCCGGTGCCAGTTATATCTACTGGTTCTCCATGGATAACCACGGTTGTACGATCCTCTTGAGTCGATTCGCCTGCCGCCTCAGTCATTGTTGTATCTGGGTCAGCTAAGCTAGATTCACCAGCCTCTTGATTTGTAGCTGATTCAGCTTCTGCAGCTGCAGCGGCTGCAGCGGCTGCTGCTGCTGCTGCTGCTGCTGCTGCTGCTGCCTCGGCTTCAGCGGCCTTCTTTTCCTTTTCTAATCGCCAGCGCTCTTCTTCTGCCTTTCTATGCTCTTCTTCCTCCTTTCGTCGCTGCTCCTTGCGTTTAGCCTCTTCCTCTAGACGGGCCTTTCGATCATCTTCAATAGCAATTGGGACTAGCGCATTTAATAAATCATTGACAAGACGAAGTGCCTTCTCGCTGATGTTGGTACCATACATCATACGCGCTTCTTGATGCCAGCGTTCGCCAGATGTCATAGGCTGGAAATCATGTAATAAAGCTAATACCTCCTGGATCTGATCATTACTACTAGAGGCGGGTTGGGTTGGCTGAGATCGGTTGAAATGAGGGAAACTATCAAATTCATACGTATGCATTGTACCACGGGGACCATCTTGAACGTCAACGCGAAGGGAACCAGATTGTGCACCAGGAGGAGCATGACTAAATAGATCTTCCAACATACGAGCAGCACTGCCACCGATAATGTTTTCAAATGCTCTCCAGTTGCTAGAGTTCTCGACACGTCCGAGTGCATCATCAAGATCGTTACGGGGGAAGAATGTATTGGAGGGAGTACTAGGAGCATTGGATAATAATGGATGAGTAATAACATCCTCTTGGTTTTGTAAATGACCGTAGCTGCGATAAGGTCTGCCAACTAAAAAAATAGAGAGATGAGTTACTTATTTGTTGCAAATATTATCAAGATGTATCATACCAGCTTCTAATAAGGAGCGTCTTTCGTTATTAAAGCGTCTTCTAAATGCAGGCGGAAGAATACGTGAGGGTCTTTCAAATTCATCGCCTTCTAAAGCTAAATCATCAGGTAAATCATGTGTCAGGAAAGGTGATTCAAGATCTTCTGCATCTAATAGCACACCATCAGCCAACTCGGTCTCCAAGTCTTGACCCAAGTTCTCGGAAGTTTCATCGTAATCAGAGAATATGTCATCCAAGTCATCCTCCTAAGTCAATGAGAGAAACGTCAGTAATGGTATAACCAATTATATAGCTTATTTATAAATTACCTCTTCAAATTGTTCTGACATACGCTGTCCGTTTGTTTGATCAACATTGACATCGCCGTTTTCAGTCAATGGGTCGTGGGCAAGACCGCTATCTTCGTCAATATCTTCTAAATGCCAGGTCATCTCCCGACCCTCTTCTTCTTCCTCTTCGTTTTCATCCAACATGTGAGGATCATCTTCATCCATATCATCTGAATTATAACCGTGACCATGAATAATAGCATCCATCTCTTCGTTGACCTCTTCGTCGTCGTCCTCTCCTTCACTCATATCAGATAAATCACTTCCGCTTTCCTCATCATATCTAAAAAAAAAAAAAGTAATAAATGTGAATCAAACATGAAAAAAAAAGCGGGTGATATAATATATATCCTTACTCCTCTTCTTCCTCCCCTGAGGGGAAGATATCACCATATTCGTCACTATGATATTCGTCTTCATCAATTACGCTACCAGCATCGAGCATACCCAATGAAGAATGTCTATAGAGATCAGGAGCTTCTTCTTGTTCATTTTCATTACTAGGCACCAAAGTCTGCATACCGTCTTCATTTGTCTCTTCACCATCACCTTCTCCTTCTCCCTGGTTCTTGTCACCTTTCTCGTCCTCAGCAACATCCTCTGTCTTGATAGCTAATTTTGTCAGCTGCTCCAAAGGACGTAGCATAGTATTCAGAATCACTTTGGAATGAGGGTAATTAATATCCACATCACTAATAGCAGTAGTCAAGACAGCAACCAGATTTTTGTCCAACATCAGTTTTGCGTTACTCAAAGATGTATCATCGTTGGAGTTGTTTCCCAAATCGTCAATGTGGGCATGAGGTCGTGGTAAACCGGAACCTGTGCTAGGTCGTGCATTTAAAATACGATGACAAAGATCAGCCAAGGCAAGATATTTGGAATACTTGATAGAGGCAGACTCAGAGGACGACACAGCTTCCTTGAGTGACTTTACAATCACATCAAGAACGTATTTTCGCACTTGGGTTAGTTCGTTCTTTTGCTGGGTATTGTTCTGTAAGTTAGACGAAGAATCGTGATACATGGCAACGAGAGTTGACGCCGTCCACATGGAAAGACCCTGTTGTTTTCTTGCTTCATCAGAAGTAGTTTGAACATGGTTGTTTGGCAAAAGGTCATTAATCAAGATGGCGACAAAAGAGCGTCCGGTTTGTTTTTTACAGAAGCTGTATACATCATATTTGCAAGAAGCGTAAGATGAAATGAGTTCAACCAAACACTGGAGTAAGAAACCTGTGTAGACAAACTTGATGTTATCTTGTTCGGCTTGCTCCTTCTTAACTGCTTCAGTCTTCTCCTTTTCTTTCTGCTTGCCAGTATTTTTCTTGTTTACGTTATGCATCGACATTATTTCTTCCAAAAGATAATAAACAACGACCTCTGAAGTTGATGCTACTGACTCTGAAGGTTTTGATTCGGTGGTTTCCTCCATTTTGCGAAGTTTGATTTGACGGTTTATTTCATATTCATCATAACGTGTTAAGCGACATATATCCTTTGCCACCTCACTAAACACAGCGGGCTCACGTAATGCAATATGAGAGTTGCTACGAACAAATGAAGTGATATCCATATTACGAGGTCTGGGATTAGTGAACCAAGTGGTGATAATGTCTTTCATGGTGCTAATCAAAACAGCTTTACTCTCGACAATATGACGCAAAATAAGAATAATAAATGCTTGCTGACCTTGAAGTCCCTCTAAGCTGGCCTTTGGTTTGCTGAATAGTAACGGAAGACCACGTAATTCAACAAACTGTAGAGCATACTCATTATGTTTTGTCAATCGAACGATCGTACGAAGAATAGCATAAATATCATCCTTTGACAGATGGCCACGATCTAATAACGACACACAGCATTCGAGCAATTTACCACGGTGTTCCTTGGCGATGGTAACTGCGGCCGATTCAGCTCCTTCACTAATCTCATCATCTTGGGCATCGTCATCTGAAGAATGGTTCGGTGTTGTAAGTTTAACCTTACGAGGTTCGTCTGCCTGTGCGATAAACGCTTCAATAACCAAGAAAATAGTAGCGGACCAAGTTGGCAAAGGTGCATCCTTTTCTTTCGAAAAGTCAAGCATATTAAATAAGAAAACAAATCGATCAGAGAGATCCTGCATTGTCTTTTGCATCATTGAGTCATGTAACAAGAGTGCTAACAAACGAAGTCGAGTGCTGAGTAACGCAGACTGACTGGCATCATCATGAATCTTGTGGATCAAAGCTAATAGCTTGGAGATAATATCTGTGGCAACCTTTTTTTTATCTGCTGGTGTAGTTTCGAATTGTCCTAATGCTACAAACAAGTCACGAACATCAAAGACAAATTCTTCTCGTTTATCCACCAATTGCAACAATGAGTTTGGCAGACTTTGACACAACTCTCCACGAATAGACTTTAGCTTTGGTACATTGTCGGGATTAGCCATAGCTGGAGGAATTGTAGAGGAAGACTCTCCTTGAGTTGCACTAGTGCTTTGATCATTCGCTGAATTGCTTCCATCACTGCTTGAAGCCATATTGTGGTCTTGATCACTTGGAATCGCGACATTTCCAGCATTTTCATCACCATCGCTGTGAATCATCTCGTGGTCTTGACTTCCATCCTCATTGTTGTCTTCTTCCTCATTCTCTTCCTCTTCATGCTCTACTTGTTCATCTTCATCATCAACCTGTCCGTCATCATTATCGTCACTACCCTCGCTGTTCATATCATCACTCGAATTGTCATCGTCGTTTTCTGCATTTGTCTCGGAAGCATCAGTTGGGTTGGTAGGAGTATTAAACATTGGTGTAGGGTGACTGAATAAGTAGTCAACAGCGCGTGATACTTGATTGTTACAACGCACCAAAGCACGCTCTGCAGCGCTACGTTCAAATCCCATATCTAGTAACGTTTGGATGTTACGTTCTGCTGCAACAGGCGTACGAAGTAATGTGAATGGAGACGACATTAACGGTGCTGTAAATGTGCTGAATGGATCATTACGAGAAGTCGAAGTTGAGAAATCGCCTTCACCCTTCATTATCTGCAAGAAGACCTTGATAAGCGACTGGACAGTTACTTTTGAGAATTGATGAAGATCGGGAGATTCAATGTATTTACGTAA
Organism: Backusella luteola; assembly: GCA_024140195.1. NCBI lineage: Eukaryota > Fungi > Mucoromycota > Mucoromycetes > Mucorales > Backusellaceae > Backusella > Backusella luteola. Next base: position 15,412 of record VCJC01003540.1, read on the forward strand.
TGAAGTCAACTTGATTTCGAGTGCTACGATCCACTCGTAAGGTTCAAAATAATCGGGAGATTTGGTATCATTGTTCACAAGACTAGATGTAAAGGGTGAATCTCGCAATGCTTTTGGTGAACTTATATGTACAAGTACTGACAAAAGCGCCTCGATGGCGCTACAGACACGGTCTCGTTCTTCCTTTTTGTTTGTGTCGATAGCGAGACAGGCATTCCACAAAGAATCCAAGTTGTTTAGCAGTAAATCGACACCACCTCGACGTTCAAAAGCAAAGGCCAAAGGTGTTTGAAGTGACAACTGAGTGCGTTCGTTTTTTAACAAGAGCGAAGCCATGGTATAGACTGATGTCATGTAATCGTATTTACAAAAAGGTGCTTGCTCACTCATCACCGACTTCCATTCAATATTATCCTTCAATAAATCTGCCATGTACTCTGCCAACTTTATCGTTTGGGCCTTCTGTATTCCTCCTGAAGTACGGCGGCTGACAGAAACTTTAATTAAACCTAGTTTAATATAAAGATTAGCACTTTTTTATTTTTTTTAACATTATATATAACAAACGTACCTTGGAAAATAGGCATCAATAACTGCGGAATTTCTGTCAGTAACAGCTTGAAATGTTTGATATTGAACATTCTGGGATCTTTTGCAGGAGGTGCCTTATCGGAATCATTGCTTGTAGTACTAGCTGCAGCGCCTGTTGCTGTATTTCCCTCTGCTGCTGGCGCATCTGAACTTGTTGACGCTACTCCTTCTGCTGCTTCAGAGTTTGGTGCATTAGGAACAGAACTACTAGACTCATCAGGAGTGTTCGCGTGCGAAGTATCACTTGGCGCAGTATTATAGATACCCAATGGATGTTCTGACGTACTTGAAAGGACACCCTTCTTAAGAGCCGATGCATTCACTGGTTTAAATGCATACCACGAAGGGGGCAATGCATCTTTTAATAATAGGTTTTCCCAAACCATCACCCGATGAAGTTGTCCCAAAAGCTGGATAATATTGTCGTCCTTGGTTTCAGATAAGAACTCTGTCACCAGAGAAGCACCGTTTTTACCGTGTGATAATACAGAGGAACAGCAAATATTAGATAGTAAACCAACATAACCATGAAGTTCAATCATCTGTCGAAGTACTTTATTTCCACGCTCGATCAGTGCAATGTCATCAGCCTTGACATCAATAAAGTCAATCAACATGCTTTTATCACATCTTTGATTGGTAATAAAACGAACAGACTCCTTCACTTTTGTAGCTATAGCCAATACGGTAGGCAATGGGCTCACTTCGCTTATCATACGGAAGAGATAGGAGAGCGAGTCGGACGCAATAGTCACTGAAAAGTTGGCTGGTAGTAGTGGAAGGGAATAGTAATCCAGCAACATCTCTGGACAGCCCTCTTTTACGAATTCCTTAATATTGGACTGATTCTGGAAAAGCCCCTCAAGGAATCTTGAGACAAGATCAATGAACGATACTAGCAAACACTCCACCTTCTCCCCAGACTTGTCTTGGTCTTCCGCACCATCCTCATTCATTTCCTGGTCTGATCTTGTTTGCAGCAAATGGCTGTTATCACTCGACTTACCCACGCCATCCAAGTCTGATCCCATCTTCAGTACCTTCTTGATCATTGTTGTCACACACTCGAAAATAGCAGGCTTTAATGACGGATGATGGCGAATCAACTCGTCCATGGTGGAACCCAGACCGGTAGCGCTGTCGATATCAATGGGGTTTCTTAAAAAGTCATACGACGTCATGAGATCAAAGAAGTGAGGCAGAGGCTTGGTTTCGTTAAACATATCCAATCCTGGGGCATTCAAGCACATGGCGCCAAACGCATTCACAGCGGCCATGAGCACTTCATTGTTGGACGAATCATAGACGGAGATGGTATGCAAGAAGGTTTGTGGTAGCTTGGATTCTTGTAAAATGGGCAATGAAGTGGGTTCGTTGTGGATGAAGGTTGTGCTGACGTTGATGGCCAATGCAAAGATGCTGTTTCCAAACAGACTGGGATGCTCCATTACAACTCTTAATGAATCGGGTAAAGAAGACTCGATCAAGTTGCGCAAACCATCGGCTGTGCCAGAAGACTCCATCATGCGTAATAAAAACTTGAGCATTGACTTGATTGCGGACACTCTGTCATGTGGTGCTTCGTTTGCGGATTGACAGGTCTCAATTTCAGACTAAATAAAGCCATTTATAAATAAATATGTATACTCTTTTATCGCCATACCAACTTACCTTGATTCTGCTCAAGAGTGTATCGAGACCACCGACATTACAGAATGAAGAAAATGAAGCTGGGAATGAGTTGACGAGTGTATCCAACAATCCAACCACCTTTGCAATGTTCTTTAAGCGAGTGTACTGCTGATTGCCCACAATATGAACAAGCGTAGGAATAACACCAGCAGACATGAGCATTTGTCCACCGGGCTGAGTTTGTAACAAGTACGATACAAATGTAAAAAGCGCATCCAGGAAACATTGAGGATAGCCTATGTACAACGGGAAACAAGGGGGGAAAGAGTAAATAACAAACAATAAAAATAACAAATAACAAATAACAAATAAACAAATAAACAAAATACCATCATTTGTGTTTGTTCTTCTTAAAATCTGCATAAGTGTGCCGTGGTTCGCAGAAGCATTAATCGCAACCAGCACTTCTGAAAGCTTCACCTTTTGTCGAATGATGGAATCCAACGCATACAAAACATATGTTTGGATGTTCTAAGAACAGCATAGAGTCAACAACGGTGATAATAACAATAATAACAATAAAATAGACTAAAATTACCACATCCACGTGTTTTTCAGGAGAAATCAATTCGACTAGTTGAGGTATCAAGTAAGGCTCGTAAATGAACACTCTGCTCTGAGCAGTGCCCTCTGGTATAGAATGAGCCATGATGGAAATTGCAAGAATCCGAATCCCCAAAAGCTGTCGTCTCCTCTCGGCATCAATCATATGTTTGGCGATGCGAATGCGATTGGCTAATTCAAACTGGTATTCCGTCGGTATGTCGTTTTGCTTTGTCAGCTCCAAGAACAGATCAATGTCTGACTTTTCTCTATCTTGTGGCGTGATGGCATGAGAAACAACCTGAAATCCCTCTTTATTATCCGAAGTGCGGTAAAACTGGATATTCAATGTCGACATTTCTGATGTGGGTTCAAGGTCAGTAGCCAACTTGATCAGCTCGACTTGGGCATTGGTCCAGCCCCGAGCAAGTTCGATTATTTTGTCTTGAGGCACAATAAAAGAAGAGCGAATTGCCCTTGGATTGTTAATTCTTTGTGCGGGTCGAATCATGAAATGGAGTACGTCTTGAAGCACGTCCATATCAAATGAATTGAGCATCATATTCAGGTGCTATTTTATGCATGTTAATGATATATGAACGAATTCATCACTTCTTCAACACACGGTTACCTCGTAAGAGTTGTAAATGTTTCTATTTGTACAATTTTCAAATAAAGTACGCGAAAGGTTGACAATAGCCAAAACGAGCTGTTTTGTCGAGGCATCAAAAGCCTTGGTTTGAATGTCCTTTAGTTTGAAATCTACACAGACTCTTGATAGAATCTCATCAAAACGGTCTAAAACTGCAACCCAATGAAAGAGATCGCCTCTGGGAAAGGGCCAATTCTCTAATCCTCGAGTTATACTAGCAATCTGATCTTCGGGCTCGGTCTCGAGTTTCTTGGTCAGCTCATTCAGCTGCGGTGACTGTCAACAAATGTGTTAAAATACTGCGTACGTGCCTTCTTTATTATTTATTTACCAGCGGTGCAAGCTTCTTTGAGGGCGATTTTCTAATCTTCATTTAAAGTGTATATATATATTATAGTTGACTGCGTATCCACCTTTTAATACAAAATGACTCTCTCTTCTTTGCGTTGTGAGTACAGAATAAACATAAAACACAATAAACTCCTACGTACTTATTTTTTACTTTATGTACTATGCTTCAACTAACTTTTTTTATGTATGAGAGAGAAGGGGAGAAAGAGAGCTGAGAAAAAAAAAAGCCAACAAAAAAAAGTGCCTTCTGCTCATTGCGTGTGGAAAAAAAGTGTATTTTAGCCGACATCGATTACGTCATTAGACGATAACACTCGTTGTGACTTGATTAATATAAGTAAGCAGGTTTTTCTTCTGTTCGTGAAAACCCATGATAAAAAAAATGGTTTTAATACACGTTGAAAAGCAACTGCGGCTCATTATTTAGCTACGGATGCAAACATATTGATGCAATCAAGACTCTGTTGAAATTACACGATAAATGGATCAACCTTACCCAATTGGTTTTCCGGTTGCCTTTTCTTTCATTAAAATGGAAAATTAGGTCCCCGAAGCAACGATAGTAGCATGAACGAACCTTTCCTGCATCCTATTCTACTCTACTATACAAGCACTTTTTAATAAGGGTTTTTTCCTCACACCATGGCGTATATTGTTTAGTATAAACAGAATTCAGTTGCTAGTAGTGAGAAAAATAAAAATATAGTTGACAACTCCTGTTTTCGGACCGTATGCTACACAGTCATTTCCAAATTAGGAAAATAACAATCGCTTACACACAACTATCAAATAAAATAACTAAAACAAGTTGTTGTATTGTCTTTTTCAACAAATTTCAAATTCATGAGAAAAGATTTTCAAATTATTAAGAAAAGGTTGATGAGAAAAAAAAAGGGGGTTTAAGAGAGGTGAAGAGATTGGTATTAACCCAAGGCATGATACTAAAATAATGGAATATAGTACGTCTGGCTCGCCGGACATAGTTGTGATAGTAAGCTCTGCCCTATTGATTCGTTACTCGATTACTTTTTATCATGCTATCCCTCATTGGTGTGTAATATGACTTTATGGACGTTGCTACATGGCTACCTATCTCTTTATTTGCTCACTGTCTGAAATATACTCTTTATACATGATATATTTCTCTTTTCCTCATTTATTTGAAATATTCTCTCCCCTTTTTCTCATCAATTTGTAATTTTTTCTCATTTTCTTGAATTATTTTTCCATGGTTTTTCTCATTTATTTGAAATACTTTCTCATTTATTTTTCCCCTTTTTCTCATCAATTTGTAATTTTTTCTCGTTTTCTTGAAATAAACAGTATCTGCTCTTGAATCTCATCATCTTCCTATTCCAGATAATCTTCATGGTCATGAGACTGTACTATATACTTTTTGCATTTACAAAAAATAATGCTGCTGCATTTATTTAAAGAGACTTGGTTATAAATAGTCCACTCTCTGTGTTCTTTGCTCATAATAGTTAATACTCCAATAAAAATGCGATAATAAAGAAATGAAACTAAACAAACAGCTTTATAGTTAATACCTTTTGTTTGTTATTAAGAAAGCATTTGCTTGTAAGTAAAAAAAAAAGGGGGGGGAATTTATCTCCATCTGATTCTTTATTCTCCCCCTATTTTTTTTTTCATTTTTTCTTCTTTTCATCGTTTCTAACATTTTTTATAGACGAGAACGATCATATTTCTCTACTTTTCGAAACCTGAAAATACTGACAACAGGAATGCTATTACTTGTATTTTTTTGGCTTTGTTAAGTTGTGCCGGAAATTAACGGAGAGCCATTGCAGATCAGCAAGTTTTTAACTTTATTCGATATACTGAACCAGGACGTAAGGGCGGCAGCTGATTACGCAACTTTGAAAAAAATATTATCAAATATTATAAATACAGTTTCAATGTTAAATAACTGAATATGATTAACTGCTAAGCTTGCAGGGAGAAGGCTGTATCTCCCCAAAAAAATGGCACTACAGCAGTCCATCACCCGCACAGTAAACAAAGTTAAACGCGCAATGACTACTGAACGACGAGAAATACCAACTGGTTTAGGAGTATGCCAAGAAAATTGGAGTCAACTACGTGATCTTTTTTAGCCTTTCTCTGTTGGGTTATTTCAACGGAATAATATATTGGTTAATGACGTTGAAGCTCGCTACAAGTCATATTCTAAGTCTCCTCTGATTTCTTGAGTGACGTGGCTACCATACAAGGTATTAGAAATTCTCGCACTGACTTCGCGTATAAGTAAACAATGAACATGAAACATGAAACATGAAGAAACAATAAAACATTGCCAAAAAAAACTTGCCCTTTTACCGGAACTTGAGATATCCAAAGTGGTAGAAAAAAGTTGTTCATTTACACTGCTTTCTTCAGAGTGTCAAATTTTAGATACATTATAACACAGACAGTCAAGTCTTTTGAAGAATTGCGAATTTGAAGACTAAGAAGTGCCCGAAATCGAGAACAATAATCATATACCAGACTCATGTTCAAAGGAACCATTTACATTGATGACGTTCGTGTTGGCGTCATAAAAATCAGAAAGATATCAATACCTGAACAAAAGAAAAATAGTCATGTGGAGCATGAAATTGATGAAAAATCCTAATATCGTAGCTTAATGATTTGAAGTTACTGAGCAAGTCTATAAATATAAACAGATGCTATTCTTTTTTATACTAAATCTCTATCTGTGTACATGTCAAAACGCATAAAGTGTTTAACCTAAAAAAAAAACTAAAGTTACAGCATTTACAAACACGATAACTTGTTTTTTATATTTATCATTTCATAACGGGAGAGAGCCGAAAACCAAAAAAGCCATACATTAAACTATTTGAGAATAAAAGCAACCAGACGATTTACCTATTTTCTCGATGTTATATATAAAAAAAGGATTAAAGCATATGCCTAGTTCATTTTAATGACAACAGAATCAGCAAATTTTAATTTCTTCATATTCTATTCTTTTTTTTCCAACGAATTACAACATTTGCTTTTAAATATGAGCACATTCTGTAGTACAAGCAAATGAACTGCTAATTACTTGTCATATTCATATATTTGCCTTCAAGTAGTTTATTAGCATGATATATGTTTCCTTCTACTATATCCAACTCGTTTGCTTTAATAGTCGAACACTAACATTTATATCTTGCTATATATATTCTTGCAATACACTATGAAGGAGAGTAATCTTAATCTAATAGAAAGGTCAATGCGTACGTTTGTTTTTTGGATTTAACGAGATCTTTGTGGCGGGCGAAAAAAAAAGGTTCCAAGAAAAGGATTATCATGGATTATCATGATTACATATATAAAAATAGACATTTATTTTCTAAATTAAGCAATATCGATATACGAACAAGATATCTTTGGAGCGACCCAAATCAATGGGACATATTTCGTTTTGTTTTAATTAAACTAAAATTTTGAAGTATAAATGGGGCTTTTTATCGTTCGTGTATTGTTCCACGCATGGAGAAAGACACGTGGTTATATAGAAAAAGTTACTCTTTTGCTCTCCTTTTCTTTTGTCTCTCTCCTCATAACATCATTGAAGTTACAAACAAATCTTTTTTAAAGCTAATTCAGGGTCTACAGAATTCCAATAATTCCTATATCCTTAATTACCAAAAAAAAAAAAAAGGATGATCATTTGTATATCTGTGGTAGTCTCATGTGGCTCTCGCCATAAAGTCGGTAGAAAACAAACAAACCAAGTTAAATACTGAAACGGTAATAATAACAGGAACAGAAAGCCAAAAGGAGTGAATCCAGATACCTTTATTTCTCATGTATATTTTGAGAGTATGAACTTGATAAAATTAGGTTTATACAACAAACAGTGGCAAGTTACTTCCGTTGATTTATATAATAAAATATATAAGATAAGAAAGAAATATTGTCAGAAAAGGAGTAGACTCATGTTTTTTTATTGTGGTCGCCATTAATCATATTAACATATTGCGCTTTTTGCTTTTTGCTTTTTGCTTTTTTTGATGCAGATCCTTTCTGTTTAATTTTTATTGTTTTTGTGGCATGTGGCCATATTCCAACAAGTTTAATAACTCTGAAGAATAGTAACTTTAATAAAATTATAATGATATTGTAATGTTTATTACCCTCAAGCTAAATTTGATTGGACATTCTCTTTTCGAACCAAGTAGCGCCACTAAGTGACTCTTTGTACACTTATGAAACACTTTGCACCACCATTAGAATCCATAAAACAGATGTTACCCGATCTGTTGAGTGAGAAAACGACCATCATGGTTAATTTCAAAGTTCAAAATGAGTATGGCTTTGTATTCCATTCACACACCATGCGTGTTTGGCCATGTTAAAATGACAGTTGTCCCCTTCAACTCCCAAAAATAAAGATATATACAACTACCATTTTTTGCAATCCCCGGTCAAAGAGGTTGTAACGAAACCGATCCAGAGTCGCTCTTAAAAAAAAAGGAGAAACTAAAAAAAAAGTGAAGGGAGTGTAACAACAATACTAAATAACTGCATTAAGGAGAAGTTGGAATATGTTCACTCCCTTGGCAGCTTAAAAGAAACCCATTATTGGAAAAATAAAATAAAAAACAAGGCTTTAGTGTAGAGCTCATTGTTTAATTTTACCTTTCTCCTTAATAATAGTAGTAAGAGTAATAATACACTTGTTATTGTAAAATGAAATATTTATTATTATTAGTGTTATTATTATTATTATGTTAGCAATAACAACGACTAAGATTAAATAAGAATAAGGGGTGAGTAAAAATTAATGGCTTTGCTTTCATACTATTTTTTCAGTGGCCAAGACTAAACACAGTGTATTGTTGTTTGTATCCTCCTTTACTTTTTTAGCCCCTTAAAATTGATCAACTTTACTTTTCTTATATAAAAAGGAATGTGTTTTCTATAACATCATTTTAACCTATTTCTTTAATCATTTTTGTTTTGTTTTTTAAGAGAGCAGGAACACTCTTCTAATACAAAACGTCTGTTTTCATTACTATTAATTAATTTAATTATACATATTACTTATATATATTTACAGCATACTACTACAATATTAAAATAAAATAAAATAATATGGTATCTGCATATAGCGATCAAGATTATCTGGTGGGATTAGGCTCTGTCCGCGAACGATGTTTCAAGGTACAAGAAGCAGCTGTACGTAACAGGTTACAACACTTTGATCTTGACCAGAGCAAGCTGGAAGACGTTGTTCAGTTTGTGGTATCAATCATAAAACGCGATTACGACAGTCCCTCCGATATCCCGGTCCATGGTCGTTGGCGCCACTTTGATGTGGGTAATCGACCTCGCATCCAAAACTTGCTTCATACTTGGTCCAGTCTCGGTCAGGATGCTCTTGAACAAACTAGAAAATTGATTGATCTCTTTGTCGTGGCTTGCCTACTTGACATTGAGCCATATCAATCCTGGTCTTATACAGAGGCAATGACCGGTAGAAACTACAAATGGAAGGATGGTGTTGCCGTTGCCGTATTGGATATGTTTGTAAATGGTCGTTTTTCAAGTGATCCAGCACAGCCTCATCGAGTTGACTGTAAGGATTTGTTTTGCTTTGTTTTTGACACTATTCTTAAAAGAAAAACAGCGACACTAAATTTTTTTCTTTCTACCTTGACATCAAATAGCTGAGACTTTGCTGAACTTGGACAAAGACACCATCTTTGAGGGTCTTCAGGTTGGACCAAGCAACCAGCTTCCAGGTCTAGAAGAAAGAGTAGATGCGTTAATAAACTTGGGAACCGTGTTACAAAACCGAACCGACTATTTTGGTAATGGCGTACAACGTCCTGGTAACCTAATGGGTAAATACACAAAAAGATTCAACACACACACAAAAGATGAAAAACCTCCCTACTATTTTCATTTCCCCCTTTTTAATTTACAAGTTATATTAATGATGAATCATAGACTATCTGCTTGAGCACCCTACTACCATAAAAACCAAAAAAGGACCTCTTATTAGCATCGAGACACTTTGGCCTGTTGTTCAAGAAATGGGCGAGATCTGGGCAGCCGAACTAGGCAAGGGCGGGACTCTTGGCCTTGGTGACGTTTGGCCATGTGCTACACTTCTTTCATCAAGTCAAGCCCAGGCATCACCCCAGTCAACCGAACATATGGTGTCATTTCACAGATTGTCGCAGTGGCTTGTTTATTCTCTTATTGAACCAATGGAAAAATTACTCGGGGCTACCATTGAAGGTACTGATCAATTGACCCCTCTCCCTGATTATAGTAATGGTAAGATAAATAAACAAATATGTATGTAGAAAATTTAAAGAATAACCTTTTTATTTTTTTATTTTTTGCTTTGCACAAAAGGTGGTCTTTTAATTGACACTGGTTTTCTTACGCTCAAACCAAAAGACTATGAACGTGGCATTAAAAACTATCATGAAAATTCACTGTTACCAAACCAATCCAAAATCGAGGTAGCACCAATGTTCGAACTATCAGATCCGGTGATTACTGAATGGCGTGCACTAACAGTAGCTTACTTGGATTTGATTGCAGAAAAGGTTAGACAAACATTTCGATTGAGCAAAAAAGCACTTTCGTTGAGTCAACTTATTCAGGGTGGTACATCAAGCGTGAGTAGTATCTTTCTATTTTTGTCATTTTTATGTTCTAATTTTATCCATGTAGGCTGGTAGAGAATTGGCAGAAATTTCAAGACCAAATACGCATGAGCCCCCTATTGTAGTAAAAGTAAGCTTTTATTTCTGCAATAAACATCAATGCTAGCAAAGTTATTATAGTTCACTCTAACTTATTTTTTCTTTTTAGGTTGATAGAAGAGTTATTTACTAAAAAGAGTTTCTTTTTTTTTTAAAAAAAAGCCCATTTTTTATTATTCTGATTTCCATTTTATCTATACATATCTCTTTTTAATATAATTAAAGAAAAATAACGCTGTTTGCTGAAAAAGATCTATATAAAATATACAAATATAATTGTTATTCAATGTTAAAATCTATTCTTTTTTTTTGCTTGTTTTTGTTAATAAAAATGTTTTTATGGGAAATGATTTACAATAATAGAAAAAAAAAAGAGAGGTAAAGAGTATAATGTATGCAACTAAGAGAAAAGTAAATGGTTATATATATAAAGAGATGGTATGATCAAGTTATACACGATCCAAGCACTTTACAAAAGCATCCACGTCATATTCAGATACTTTATAGGTCGACATGCTACATTTCGCTTTATCACGCAAGTCATCACATAGTGAATCAAGATCAAACTCTGGTATTTCTTGTCTCAACTCTTGATGTAGATCATACACACGTTTTCCTTCCTCTTTGGCTTTCTTGACACGTTCGTACATTTCCAGCTTCTTTTCAAAAGTAAGTGGCTTCATACGAGTAATTGCGGGTGTTTCTGGTAAACCGAATTGTGCATTAATTGAAAAGAGGTCACTTGGAATAGACGAGGTAGCAGGTAAGACACTATTGTCATAGCTGAGACCAAAGAAATCATTATCACCAGCAAATAAATTGGATAGATCTTCATTGGCGAATAAAAAGTCATCGCCTACATTGATAGGCTCACGATAATTAGAGAATAGATCATCTTTCCCGTGGAAGAGGTCACCTGCAGGTAACTGATTTGTTGCATTGGAGTTAACATTGCTAAAAGTGTTGTTGCTATCGCTACTGCTATTCGTTGGAGCAAAAAAGTTTAAATCATCAGCACTGTTTTTGATAGTAGCAGTAGTATTCGCATCATTTGCAGACGGAATCAAGCCAAACTGCAGCATATCTGTAGAGAATGTGACGGCGGGCGTATCTACACTTGGCGAATCATCTTCATTTGTAAGGGAATTTGAGATAGGGGATTGTTCCGAGGATGAGCTTACGTCTTCGCCAGTAGTAGAAGAGTAGCTCGTAGGACCGTAAGGATGATGCTGCTCAACAGGAGAAGCAATGCTACTGCCACTGTTGGTAAAAGGCGAGAGTTGGGTAGTGTTGTTATTTTCGGAGAGTGGAAATTCAAAAGTAAATTGCGCACCCTTAAGTGCATAATTTTCTTCCTGAAGCTGCCGCAGCATTTCTTTCAAATGCTCGTTTTCCTTGACAAGAGCCTCATCTTTTGTTTCGTTGAGTTTCTCGAGCTCATCAATGCGTGCCTGGAGTTCTGATACGTGCTTTTCCTTTCTTTCTCGAAAAGCACGCTGGGCTGCTCGGTTTTGCGCCTTTCTTTTCTGTTTAGGGTCATTATTTATAGATTCCTGCGCCACATTAATTTTATTTAGTAAAATGGTTCGATTGTTGCAATATTTATCAATTACCATTGCTTTGGTTTCATCCAGTGGTTTTCTTCCTGCACGTTTGGGCGCTGTGGCATTTAACTCGTCTATTACAAAATATTTCGGGTTAATTTACATTATATTTACCCAACTATAACAATAATAATAACAATACCAGTGTCATGGACTCTCTTTCCATGTACTAATAGGTTGCGGGTATTTCACTTTAGTAATTAATAGTGAGCGTATTACTAATACTAATTTACCTTGAACCTCTTGGGTCTCTGGCGAATCATTATCAAATGAGTCTTCGATGGCATTATTTTTATTGAGTTGGTGATGGCTAGCAATGGCAGCATTGAGCAGATCTAGCGATGAATCGTTCACATTAAGAAGCAGATCAGACGGTGACATATTTGTTATCTATTGTTTCCTGATATAAATGTTATATTTTTAATGTATTATTATTATTAAGTAAAATTCAAATAAAAAATAGTAATCAAGCAAATGTTTATTATAATAAATAGAAAATAAATACGAAGAAATGAAGCAAGAAATTGAAGATGGAAGTGAGAAAAGAGAAAAGGAGGAAAAGAAAAGGGAAATTTTATTCTGCAGAGTTGATAAACTCACTCTAAAGAATATAAAAAAATCAGTCTAACCTTATTTGTATTTTCCTCTGGTTTTCCTGGCCAATCAATGTTGGTTTCAAATACAATCCAATCAAATCATTTGGTGTCTTTCTTTTTTTAAAGCAGCAATTTATTGGCGTTATATGCGCCTAGGTTTCATACATGAATACTTCTTTTAACTAGATGTACTGATATCTTGGATAATAGAACCCTGTAATATATATAAGCATATATATAAGTGAGTATGGTATATAGATGAAAAAAAGTACATGCCGTATTTAATAATGAAGCAGAGAGATAATTAGGTGTGTTCTATCTGGTTTTGAACATAATTTTATATAATAAAAATTTTGCTGTGATTATTAATCAACATGTGGTTCACCATTCACTTTCCTTCCTTTACTTTCTTTTTCCATCTCGTTTAAATTAACAGATGATATTCACTGTTTTTTTCTTTCATTTATTACGCTTCCATTTTTTTCTCGTTTTTGATGAGATTGGAATGTTCTCTAACGTCTATTCTCTTTGTATTTAGTATTGTTTGTTTATTGTTTGTTTATATTTATTAAGGTATTGTAATTTATGGCTATGTATTAAAGAGATGACTGTTTTAAATTTTATATGAATAAGCTTCTTGTGAATACCACTATGATGATGTTACTAATCAAATATCATTTTTTTGTTTTTTTTTTGTATAAACACACTCCACATGATAGTTTTATACTACTACCTGAAATGAATAGGAATAGTGCTCCATATAAGCACCATGTAAGAGTCTGCGTACATTTACTTAAAAAGTCATTTATATATAAATAAGTAAATATAGATGTATAGTGTACTCGGTGAGGTTAAAACTTTAAAGATATATAAAGGGAGATGTGATTCTACAGATGGGATTGTTTGTTTAATAGACCTTTTTTTTTCCCTATGGGCACCATTTTTGGTAAAATGCGATGTAGATGGTATGGAAGGTTTTTTTTAACAGTATTCCTATCTTTACTAAATGAAGATTTATATATGGTATTGAGTGTACGTTACCATCTTAGTATTGGTTTAGTTATACGGTAGTATTTCGAGGCATTACTTCTTGTCTTCATTTCTTTCTCTCCATTATATGTATATATTCGATATCATTCACTGCCATAGCAGTAGCAAATAAAACAAAAACGATTGGTATATTGAAAATACCAAATTGTCATGATTGACTCAAGTCAACTTACTATAGTAACCGATACAACGACAATAAGTTTAGGACAATAAAACTCTCATTTTTGAGGAGACAGGTTTGATTCTGTCTAATGTTCGTATACCCTTGGGAATAAAGAGAATTTCCTTAGTTATAAACTCTGCATAGACAAAGAGAGGAGAGAAAGTATAAGTACGTGTATCTTTCCATAAATCATACCACAGTCGGATTATGCTAATTGCGAAGCAAAGGTAACACACACACAGTCACGGCTTTTTTTTTCTCTTCAGAAAATTGGATGGAAAAAAAAAAGTTATGTTTCCCCTGTTGCTTGTCATTTATTTATTTATTTTTCTTTCTTTCTTTTTTCTTACAAAATGGTCAAGTTTTATCAGCATGCTTTCAATTATGAGTAAATATCAATGGTATTATTAATAAGTATTATACTTAATTCACTTTTATATTCATAAAGCGACCCTTGGCAAAATGTAACGCTTGCTTTTTGGCTTCGCTATCCAAATCCTTTCGCTTCGCACGGTAACGAAACAGACTATAATTAATAAAAAAATGTCAAGTAGAATACTAATTATAATCTCAAATAGTGCTTGCAGTTGATGTTTTAGATCGCTATGTAGACAAAGATGGTGTTTTGAGAACGACTCGACTTATTTTAAAAAAAGGAAAAGTACCAAAATGGTTTCCCGAAAGTGTAAGTAAATATAATGGCAGCATTATTAAAAACTAACATCATTCGATATATAGTTTCTTAAAAATTCTGAAGCATTTATAATTGAAGAATCGCAAGTTGATCCAAAGAAAAAGACGATGGTGACAAAAACAAAAAATTTAAACCATGTTCGTATTATGCAAATTGAAGAGACCCAAATGTTCAAACAACACGAGCAAAATCCAGAATGGACCGCTTGTAAAGCAGAGGCTCGTATTGTTTCAAAGTTTGGATGGGGAATGACAAGTCGAATTGAAGGTTTTGGTCAAAGTACCTTTATTGCCAATACAGCAAAGGTGAGAAATAACCATACAGCAGTTTAATCCGGTACTTAATATTACTATATCATAGGCTCGTAAAGGAATGCAACTTATTTTACAGAATATTCGTGAAAGACAAAACAATATGCTTCCTTTATTCGTTCCATTATAAATCATTATTAACGTTATTATTATCCCAATGCTCTTCCTTCTCTCCAACCTGATTTGTATATATTTGTTCTGTCATAATCTCAGCATGTTTGAAATAAAAAAGTTCTCTTTTTCAATACATTTTTTCGTTACACAATCGCAACTCGGTTAAACAGTGAACTGCATTGATTTCACTTCCTCTTTCTTCTGTTTCCAATAGAGGAATTTAATTGGAGCATTTCATTAACCTTTTGCATCATACGGCTTTTTTAAAATTGAATACGTCATTTTCTCGTCAGTACTTTCCGTAGCAAGGCCCATTTTAAAAGATGATCAGAACACATCCTTTGCCATTCCCATTAAAAGTATTGTCTGTGATATTGTAATAGAAAGACCTAATGATACATTTACAAATGAATTGTTTCAAAAGACTTTCACGAATAACCAGGCCACAAGAATTTCACTCTTTTTTTTACTCCCAGTCAAATAATTATTAATAGGCGTATATGGCTGTTCATTTTTAGTATGTTTAGATATTTGTTGACTTGTGGTCACGGCATTAAATATGAGCGACTGTAAGCAATTCAGAGCGTTTTTAAAATTGTTTAATAGTGCCACGCTCTATGAAGAGCGATCCTAGCGACATAAATATTAGAGATAGCGCCTCCTCCTTGAATATGTAAATACAATACATAAAGTAAATGTTATAATAAACCCTTAAATTGTGAATACTATAATAAATATATATACAAAATCAATTCGTTTGAAAGATATGCCTTTTATTTCTGTCTTTGATATTCATAGAGTCTCAGTAGATTTCTCTCAAGCATAGCAACTGTTACTTTTCCAACTGATGGCACAAAGAATCCAGCCTTTGATGTTATTGATGGCTCAAAGTTTGCAAAAGATGAAAAGTTAATGGCGGTGATGCCTGGCTTTAATATCTTTGTAGGAACCTTATATCCCGGGGTTGGAACACCCGTTATCACAATGTCGGATTTAGAAACGACCTGTGTACATTTCAAACCCGTATCCATCACCCTTCGGATTTTATCTGCATCTGTAAAAGGGGCAAATGTCTGTACATTGTGCTCATCAACGGAATATACATTACCACCTTCATTGGCAAGTAGTGCGGCAAGCGGTCTCCCTACTACTTCACTTCGATTTATAATGGTGATATTCTTTCCAAGAAGACGCTTTCCAACAGGCTGATCAGGTTTATAATCTCCTATATATTCTAATATCTAAAGTTTGATGTATGAGATCTATGAGATCTATGAAACCTATCCATCAACTTCTACATTTATACCCTCTCTCCTCATTTTTCTCTTTTTCCTTTTTTGTTTTGCTTTTATGAGCACTGCTCCGACTGCTACCTTCATTATTGCTAATGGTGTACATGGTATAATACTCTTCATAGTGCTTTCATCATCCATAAATCGTTTGTTGTGATAAACATTACGCACAGCTTTTTCGCCCAATCCTTCGACATCTTTAAGAAAACTAACTGAGTTTTGTAAGTATAAATCCTGTGATGATATTGAAAAATGTTAGTATTCAATACAGAGAAAAACATAAAGTAAGGATTGGACAAATAATATATACTCTATGTGTATTAAATACAGGATAATAGACCATGATACCATTTATGCTGCTGTCTTGGTTTGCTTTGAGAATCGATTTCTCTAGATCTTCTTTTGGCACTTTTACGAGCTGAAAGTCTACACCTGTTTCATCGCATGTTTTTGAGGTCCATTCCGCATATTTTACTGATGCTGGTTCTTCGTTTGATAAAAATCCTACTAACTTTGGTCGTATTTTACGTTGTAGGATTGTTTGCTTTATGTGCTGTCTAAAAACCTTGTTTATATATGTTATGACGGCAATATCACTTATAGAACTACTTTTATGTACCTGAATTTAGATGAAACTTGCGAAGCTAATACTTTTTTACTTATTATATTTTTTGACATTTTTTTTAAAAAAAAATAGAGAGAAGTAGGTAAAAGAAGTTTTAATAACAAAGTAAAAACATAAAAA
This sequence comes from Backusella luteola, assembly GCA_024140195.1. Taxonomy (NCBI): domain Eukaryota; kingdom Fungi; phylum Mucoromycota; class Mucoromycetes; order Mucorales; family Backusellaceae; genus Backusella; species Backusella luteola. Next base: position 32,550 of record VCJC01003540.1, read on the forward strand.
GTGACAGGGACCAAATCCCAGTGGCTTTTCTTGAGTAAATTAAACTTCCGAAAAAAATAAGGTTTTTGACAGGTTCGACTCTTCTTTTGGTTTTTGGCTTTGTTTTTTTTTGCATGACGATTTCGCTTGAGCTGCAACCATTAACATTCAAACCAGAATCCATGCAGTTTGATAAATATAGAAAAAATTAATATCAAGTAAGAAAAAACTGTGATTACAACAACAATTTTTATTATCACTATTATCAGTACAAATAATGGATATTTTTTTACTTTTCTCAATGGTATTCGTCATACTTATTACTTTTTTCATCAACTTAATGCGCATCTTTCACATTGAACAAAATAGTCAAGAAATGCCATTTAAATAACACATGTGCTATCTATGATGTCATTTATATATTATACTAATAGAATCTGACCCACTCACTCCATTTGTATGTGTGTGCTATATGCGATCCCTCCGTTTTCATCCCTTTTGTTTATCTCACTCCCCCTTGATCTATCTCTTTCACGCTCCAAGCTGCTATATTACATATTGGTTTTAGAACTATGATACTAACCTAAAAATACAGGAATATATAGATATTAATTATACAAATAAAAAGCCATATAAAACCATGATATGAATACGTTTACTCGCTTGTAAGAAGGGAGTAGAGAGAATGCTGAAATCAGCCATACATATTCCTTGAAATCCATAAAAGCGCGCGGATTAGTAACCCCGATCTTACCGGGACGAAAACCGCGGACATGCACATCCGGCGGGGGGTGAATTGATCGCACATCCGTGACGATAAATGATAATGAAATACAGTTAATTCGGCCATATTATAGGTTAAGACATATATATACATTAATCACCCTTTCTATCTCAACAATAAGTGTACCTTTCTCTTTCTTTCTTCTTCTTCTTCTTTTTCTTCTTCTTCATTATTACTATATATATAAATGTCCTTACAATACGCTGAATCCCTTATAAAGACAAACTATACAACTCTCCTAGATTATTTTGGAGACAAGACCCAGAACGACACAACAAAAAAATACGTTTCACTTTCTGCTGCAGCATTTACAACATATGTATTATGGAAGTTTGTATCTTCAGCCGTCAAAACATCCAGCGAAAAAGCAATCCAGCAAAAGTCTTTACCACCCCAAGTCAAAAATGCTTTACCTATATTCGGGCATTTATTTGCCCTTAGTAAAGACCCCGTAAAATTTCTAGCAGATGCAAAGGAGACGTATGGACCAGTGTTTCGTATCCAAATTCCTGGTCAGGGTAATCTGTGCGTTGTCACAGGTTCTCTAATTGGCGAAGTCATGCGCAACACTAGAACTTTTAGTTTCACCAAAGGTATTGCGACTCTTGTACCCTCCGAAAAAATTGTCAAATTGTCTTATGAGCATAAATTCTCTGTTGATGGAACTAACAAGAGAGTAAGAAACCCTGGTAAGAAAGTTTTTTTTTTTTTTTTTTTGTTTTT